>SRSE01000395.1:0-46909 GCA_005024645.1 Planiliza haematocheilus | reverse complement strand
AAATCAGCGGCATGTCTGACCACCACAAGCCGAGGAAGGCGCACTGTGTTCGGCTGCGCGCTCGGCCTCCACTCACCCCCCGTGGAAGGCGAAGACAGGCACCTCCGCCTCATCCCACACCCCATTCGGACTGATTGTAATAAAAACTGATCAAAATGATGCATTGGGAGCCAGGGTGGAGGTCAGCACGGCCGTTTTAAACAGAAATGACCAAATCGCTTTATCTCGCCGAGAGAAGCGATATTTGCACACACAGCATGTGTACCTGCAAAACTGGAGAAATTACACCAATTCTGCCTCTCATTAGGCTATATGTGAGGCAACTGATCAAAATGATGCATTGTGAGCCAGGGTGGAGCTCAGCCCGGCTGTTCTGAGCAGGAATGACCAAATCGCTTTATCTCGCCAGCAGAGACGCATTCGTGCACACAAGACATTTACCTGCAAAACTGGCAAAATTACACCAGCTCTGCCTCTCATTATGCTATATGTGACACAACGGGCAGTCTGGAGCCTGATCAGGACCTGTCTGCTTGAGCTGCAGTGCGCTGAGCCAGCTGGGGGGGACCGTGAAAAATCAGCGGCATGTCTGACCACCACAAGCCGAGGAAGGCGCACTGTGTTCGGCTGCGCGCTCGGCCTCCACTCACCCCCCGTGGAAGGCGAAGACAGGCACCTCCGCCTCATCCCACACCCCATTCGGACTGATTGTAATAAAAACTGATCAAAATGATGCATTGGGAGCCAGGGTGGAGGTCAGCACGGCCGTTTTAAACAGAAATGACCAAATCGCTTTATCTCGCCGAGAGAAGCGATATTTGCACACACAGCATGTGTACCTGCAAAACTGGAGAAATTACACCAATTCTGCCTCTCATTAGGCTATATGTGAGGCAACTGATCAAAATGATGCATTGTGAGCCAGGGTGGAGCTCAGCCCGGCTGTTCTGAGCAGGAATGACCAAATCGCTTTATCTCGCCAGCAGAGACGCATTCGTGCACACAAGACATTTACCTGCAAAACTGGCAAAATTACACCAGCTCTGCCTCTCATTATGCTATATGTGACACAACGGGCAGTCTGGAGCCTGATCAGGACCTGTCTGCTTGAGCTGCAGTGCGCTGAGCCAGCTGGGGGGGACCGTGAAAAATCAGCGGCATGTCTGACCACCACAAGCCGAGGAAGGCGCACTGTTTTCGGCTGCGCGCTCGGCCTCCACTCACCCCCCGTGGAAGGCGAGGACAGGCACCTCCGCCTCATCCCACACCCCATTCGGACTGATTGTAATAAAAACTGATCAAAATGATGCATTGGGAGCCAGGGTGGAGGTCAGCACGGCCGTTTTAAACAGAAATGACCAAATCGCTTTATCTCGCCGAGAGAAGCGATATTTGCACACACAGCATGTGTACCTGCAAAACTGGAGAAATTACACCAATTCTGCCTCTCATTAGGCTATATGTGAGGCAACTGATCAAAATGATGCATTGTGAGCCAGGGTGGAGCTCAGCCCGGCTGTTCTGAGCAGGAATGACCAAATCGCTTTATCTCGCCAGCAGAGACGCATTCGTGCACACAAGACATTTACCTGCAAAACTGGCAAAATTACACCAGCTCTGCCTCTCATTATGCTATATGTGACACAACGGGCAGTCTGGAGCCTGATCAGGACCTGTCTGCTTGAGCTGCAGTGCGCTGAGCCAGCTGGGGGGGACCGTGAAAAATCAGCGGCATGTCTGACCACCACAAGCCGAGGAAGGCGCACTGTGTTCGGCTGCGCGCTCGGCCTCCACTCACCCCCCGTGGAAGGCGAAGACAGGCACCTCCGCCTCATCCCACACCCCATTCGGACTGATTGTAATAAAAACTGATCAAAATGATGCATTGGGAGCCAGGGTGGAGGTCAGCACGGCCGTTTTAAACAGAAATGACCAAATCGCTTTATCTCGCCGAGAGAAGCGATATTTGCACACACAGCATGTGTACCTGCAAAACTGGAGAAATTACACCAATTCTGCCTCTCATTAGGCTATATGTGAGGCAACTGATCAAAATGATGCATTGTGAGCCAGGGTGGAGCTCAGCCCGGCTGTTCTGAGCAGGAATGACCAAATCGCTTTATCTCGCCAGCAGAGACGCATTCGTGCACACAAGACATTTACCTGCAAAACTGGCAAAATTACACCAGCTCTGCCTCTCATTATGCTATATGTGACACAACGGGCAGTCTGGAGCCTGATCAGGACCTGTCTGCTTGAGCTGCAGTGCGCTGAGCCAGCTGGGGGGGACCGTGAAAAATCAGCGGCATGTCTGACCACCACAAGCCGAGGAAGGCGCACTGTGTTCGGCTGCGCGCTCGGCCTCCACTCACCCCCCGTGGAAGGCGAAGACAGGCACCTCCGCCTCATCCCACACCCCATTCGGACTGATTGTAATAAAAACTGATCAAAATGATGCATTGGGAGCCAGGGTGGAGGTCAGCACGGCCGTTTTAAACAGAAATGACCAAATCGCTTTATCTCGCCGAGAGAAGCGATATTTGCACACACAGCATGTGTACCTGCAAAACTGGAGAAATTACACCAATTCTGCCTCTCATTAGGCTATATGTGAGGCAACTGATCAAAATGATGCATTGTGAGCCAGGGTGGAGCTCAGCCCGGCTGTTCTGAGCAGGAATGACCAAATCGCTTTATCTCGCCAGCAGAGACGCATTCGTGCACACAAGACATTTACCTGCAAAACTGGCAAAATTACACCAGCTCTGCCTCTCATTATGCTATATGTGACACAACGGGCAGTCTGGAGCCTGATCAGGACCTGTCTGCTTGAGCTGCAGTGCGCTGAGCCAGCTGGGGGGGACCGTGAAAAATCAGCGGCATGTCTGACCACCACAAGCCGAGGAAGGCGCACTGTGTTCGGCTGCGCGCTCGGCCTCCACTCACCCCCCGTGGAAGGCGAAGACAGGCACCTCCGCCTCATCCCACACCCCATTCGGACTGATTGTAATAAAAACTGATCAAAATGATGCATTGGGAGCCAGGGTGGAGGTCAGCACGGCCGTTTTAAACAGAAATGACCAAATCGCTTTATCTCGCCGAGAGAAGCGATATTTGCACACACAGCATGTGTACCTGCAAAACTGGAGAAATTACACCAATTCTGCCTCTCATTAGGCTATATGTGAGGCAACTGATCAAAATGATGCATTGTGAGCCAGGGTGGAGCTCAGCCCGGCTGTTCTGAGCAGGAATGACCAAATCGCTTTATCTCGCCAGCAGAGACGCATTCGTGCACACAAGACATTTACCTGCAAAACTGGCAAAATTACACCAGCTCTGCCTCTCATTATGCTATATGTGACACAACGGGCAGTCTGGAGCCTGATCAGGACCTGTCTGCTTGAGCTGCAGTGCGCTGAGCCAGCTGGGGGGGACCGTGAAAAATCAGCGGCATGTCTGACCACCACAAGCCGAGGAAGGCGCACTGTGTTCGGCTGCGCGCTCGGCCTCCACTCACCCCCCGTGGAAGGCGAAGACAGGCACCTCCGCCTCATCCCACACCCCATTCGGACTGATTGTAATAAAAACTGATCAAAATGATGCATTGGGAGCCAGGGTGGAGGTCAGCACGGCCGTTTTAAACAGAAATGACCAAATCGCTTTATCTCGCCGAGAGAAGCGATATTTGCACACACAGCATGTGTACCTGCAAAACTGGAGAAATTACACCAATTCTGCCTCTCATTAGGCTATATGTGAGGCAACTGATCAAAATGATGCATTGTGAGCCAGGGTGGAGCTCAGCCCGGCTGTTCTGAGCAGGAATGACCAAATCGCTTTATCTCGCCAGCAGAGACGCATTCGTGCACACAAGACATTTACCTGCAAAACTGGCAAAATTACACCAGCTCTGCCTCTCATTATGCTATATGTGACACAACGGGCAGTCTGGAGCCTGATCAGGACCTGTCTGCTTGAGCTGCAGTGCGCTGAGCCAGCTGGGGGGGACCGTGAAAAATCAGCGGCATGTCTGACCACCACAAGCCGAGGAAGGCGCACTGTGTTCGGCTGCGCGCTCGGCCTCCACTCACCCCCCGTGGAAGGCGAAGACAAGCACCTCCGCCTCATCCCACACCCCATTCGGACTGATTGTAAAAAAAACTGATCAAAATAATGCATTGGGAGCCAGGGTGGAGGTCAGCACGGCCGTTTTAAACAGAAATGACCAAATCGCTTTATCTCGCCGAGAGAAGCGATATTTGCACACACAAGACATTTACCTGCAAAACTGGCAAAATTACACCAGCTCTGCCTCTCATTATGCTATATGTGACACAACGGGCAGTCTGGAGCCTGATCAGGACCTGTCTGCTTGAGCTGCAGTGCGCTGAGCCAGCTGGGGGGGACCGTGAAAAATCAGCGGCATGTCTGACCACCACAAGCCGAGGAAGGCGCACTGTGTTCGGCTGCGCGCTCGGCCTCCACTCACCCCCCGTGGAAGGCGAAGACAGGCACCTCCGCCTCATCCCACACCCCATTCGGACTGATTGTAATAAAAACTGATCAAAATGATGCATTGGGAGCCAGGGTGGAGGTCAGCACGGCCGTTTTAAACAGAAATGACCAAATCGCTTTATCTCGCCGAGAGAAGCGATATTTGCACACACAGCATGTGTACCTGCAAAACTGGAGAAATTACACCAATTCTGCCTCTCATTAGGCTATATGTGAGGCAACTGATCAAAATGATGCATTGTGAGCCAGGGTGGAGCTCAGCCCGGCTGTTCTGAGCAGGAATGACCAAATCGCTTTATCTCGCCAGCAGAGACGCATTCGTGCACACAAGACATTTACCTGCAAAACTGGCAAAATTACACCAGCTCTGCCTCTCATTATGCTATATGTGACACAACGGGCAGTCTGGAGCCTGATCAGGACCTGTCTGCTTGAGCTGCAGTGCGCTGAGCCAGCTGGGGGGGACCGTGAAAAATCAGCGGCATGTCTGACCACCACAAGCCGAGGAAGGCGCACTGTGTTCGGCTGCGCGCTCGGCCTCCACTCACCCCCCGTGGAAGGCGAAGACAGGCACCTCCGCCTCATCCCACACCCCATTCGGACTGATTGTAATAAAAACTGATCAAAATGATGCATTGGGAGCCAGGGTGGAGGTCAGCACGGCCGTTTTAAACAGAAATGACCAAATCGCTTTATCTCGCCGAGAGAAGCGATATTTGCACACACAGCATGTGTACCTGCAAAACTGGAGAAATTACACCAATTCTGCCTCTCATTAGGCTATATGTGAGGCAACTGATCAAAATGATGCATTGTGAGCCAGGGTGGAGCTCAGCCCGGCTGTTCTGAGCAGGAATGACCAAATCGCTTTATCTCGCCAGCAGAGACGCATTCGTGCACACAAGACATTTACCTGCAAAACTGGCAAAATTACACCAGCTCTGCCTCTCATTATGCTATATGTGACACAACGGGCAGTCTGGAGCCTGATCAGGACCTGTCTGCTTGAGCTGCAGTGCGCTGAGCCAGCTGGGGGGGACCGTGAAAAATCAGCGGCATGTCTGACCACCACAAGCCGAGGAAGGCGCACTGTGTTCGGCTGCGCGCTCGGCCTCCACTCACCCCCCGTGGAAGGCGAAGACAAGCACCTCCGCCTCATCCCACACCCCATTCGGACTGATTGTAAAAAAAACTGATCAAAATAATGCATTGGGAGCCAGGGTGGAGGTCAGCACGGCCGTTTTAAACAGAAATGACCAAATCGCTTTATCTCGCCGAGAGAAGCGATATTTGCACACACAAGACATTTACCTGCAAAACTGGCAAAATTACACCAGCTCTGCCTCTCATTATGCTATATGTGACACAACGGGCAGTCTGGAGCCTGATCAGGACCTGTCTGCTTGAGCTGCAGTGCGCTGAGCCAGCTGGGGGGGACCGTGAAAAATCAGCGGCATGTCTGACCACCACAAGCCGAGGAAGGCGCACTGTGTTCGGCTGCGCGCTCGGCCTCCACTCACCCCCCGTGGAAGGCGAAGACAGGCACCTCCGCCTCATCCCACACCCCGTTCGGACTGATTGTAATAAAAACTGATCAAAATGATGCATTGGGAGCCAGGGTGGAGGTCAGCACGGCCGTTTTAAACAGAAATGACCAAATCGCTTTATCTCGCCGAGAGAAGCGATATTTGCACACACAGCATGTGTACCTGCAAAACTGGAGAAATTACACCAATTCTGCCTCTCATTAGGCTATATGTGAGGCAACTGATCAAAATGATGCATTGTGAGCCAGGGTGGAGCTCAGCCCGGCTGTTCTGAGCAGGAATGACCAAATCGCTTTATCTCGCCAGCAGAGACGCATTCGTGCACACAAGACATTTACCTGCAAAACTGGCAAAATTACACCAGCTCTGCCTCTCATTATGCTATATGTGACACAACGGGCAGTCTGGAGCCTGATCAGGACCTGTCTGCTTGAGCTGCAGTGCGCTGAGCCAGCTGGGGGGGACCGTGAAAAATCAGCGGCATGTCTGACCACCACAAGCCGAGGAAGGCGCACTGTGTTCGGCTGCGCGCTCGGCCTCCACTCACCCCCCGTGGAAGGCGAAGACAGGCACCTCCGCCTCATCCCACACCCCATTCGGACTGATTGTAATAAAAACTGATCAAAATGATGCATTGGGAGCCAGGGTGGAGGTCAGCACGGCCGTTTTAAACAGAAATGACCAAATCGCTTTATCTCGCCGAGAGAAGCGATATTTGCACACACAGCATGTGTACCTGCAAAACTGGAGAAATTACACCAATTCTGCCTCTCATTAGGCTATATGTGAGGCAACTGATCAAAATGATGCATTGTGAGCCAGGGTGGAGCTCAGCCCGGCTGTTCTGAGCAGGAATGACCAAATCGCTTTATCTCGCCAGCAGAGACGCATTCGTGCACACAAGACATTTACCTGCAAAACTGGCAAAATTACACCAGCTCTGCCTCTCATTATGCTATATGTGACACAACGGGCAGTCTGGAGCCTGATCAGGACCTGTCTGCTTGAGCTGCAGTGCGCTGAGCCAGCTGGGGGGGACCGTGAAAAATCAGCGGCATGTCTGACCACCACAAGCCGAGGAAGGCGCACTGTGTTCGGCTGCGCGCTCGGCCTCCACTCACCCCCCGTGGAAGGCGAAGGACAGGCACCTCCGCCTCATCCCACACCCCATTCGGACTGATTGTAATAAAAACTGATCAAAATGATGCATTGGGAGCCAGGGTGGAGGTCAGCACGGCCGTTTTAAACAGAAATGACCAAATCGCTTTATCTCGCCGAGAGAAGCGATATTTGCACACACAGCATGTGTACCTGCAAAACTGGAGAAATTACACCAATTCTGCCTCTCATTAGGCTATATGTGAGGCAACTGATCAAAATGATGCATTGTGAGCCAGGGTGGAGCTCAGCCCGGCTGTTCTGAGCAGGAATGACCAAATCGCTTTATCTCGCCAGCAGAGACGCATTCGTGCACACAAGACATTTACCTGCAAAACTGGCAAAATTACACCAGCTCTGCCTCTCATTATGCTATATGTGACACAACGGGCAGTCTGGAGCCTGATCAGGACCTGTCTGCTTGAGCTGCAGTGCGCTGAGCCAGCTGGGGGGGCCGTGAAAAATCAGCGGCATGTCTGACCACCACAAGCCGAGGAAGGCGCACTGTTTTCGGCTGCGCGCTCGGCCTCCACTCACCCCCCGTGGAAGGCGAGACAGGCACCTCCGCCTCATCCCACACCCCATTCGGACTGATTGTAATAAAAACTGATCAAAATGATGCATTGGGAGCCAGGGTGGAGGTCAGCACGGCCGTTTTAAACAGAAATGACCAAATCGCTTTATCTCGCCGAGAGAAGCGATATTTGCACACAGCATGTGTACCTGCAAAACTGGAGAAATTACACCAATTCTGCCTCTCGTTAGGCTATATGTGAGGCAACTGATCAAAATGATGCATTGTGAGCGAGGGTGGAGCTCAGCCCGGCTGTTCAACAAGACATTTACCTGCAAAACTGGCAAAATTACACCAGCTCTGCCTCTCATTATGCTATATGTGACACAACGGGCAGTCTGGAGCCTGATCAGGACCTGTCTGCTTGAGCTGCAGTGCGCTGAGCCAGCTGGGGGGGGCCGTGAAAAATCAGCGGCATGTCTGACCACCACAAGCCGAGGAAGGCGCACTGTTTTCGGCTGCGCGCTCGGCCTCCACTCACCCCCCGTGGAAGGCGAGGACAGGCACCTCCGCCTCATCCCACACCCCATTCGGACTGATTGTAATAAAAACTGATCAAAATGATGCATTGGGAGCCAGGGTGGGGGTCAGCACGGCCGTTTTAAACAGAAATGACCAAATCGCTTTATCTCGCCGAGAGAAGCGATATTTGCACACACAGCATGTGTACCTGCAAAACTGGAGAAATTACACCAATTCTGCCTCTCATTAGGCTATATGTGAGGCAACTGATCAAAATGATGCATTGTGAGCCAGGGTGGAGCTCAGCCCGGCTGTTCTGAGCAGGAATGACCAAATCGCTTTATCTCGCCAGCAGAGACGCATTCGTGCACACAAGACATTTACCTGCAAAACTGGCAAAATTACACCAGCTCTGCCTCTCATTATGCTATATGTGACACAACGGGCAGTCTGGAGCCTGATCAGGACCTGTCTGCTTGAGCTGCAGTGCGCTGAGCCAGCTGGGGGGGACCGTGAAAAATCAGCGGCATGTCTGACCACCACAAGCCGAGGAAGGCGCACTGTGTTCGGCTGCGCGCTCGGCCTCCACTCACCCCCCGTGGAAGGCGAAGACAGGCACCTCCGCCTCATCCCACACCCCATTCGGACTGATTGTAATAAAAACTGATCAAAATGATGCATTGGGAGCCAGGGTGGAGGTCAGCACGGCCGTTTTAAACAGAAATGACCAAATCGCTTTATCTCGCCGAGAGAAGCGATATTTGCACACACAGCATGTGTACCTGCAAAACTGGAGAAATTACACCAATTCTGCCTCTCATTAGGCTATATGTGAGGCAACTGATCAAAATGATGCATTGTGAGCCAGGGTGGAGCTCAGCCCGGCTGTTCTGAGCAGGAATGACCAAATCGCTTTATCTCGCCAGCAGAGACGCATTCGTGCACACAAGACATTTACCTGCAAAACTGGCAAAATTACACCAGCTCTGCCTCTCATTATGCTATATGTGACACAACGGGCAGTCTGGAGCCTGATCAGGACCTGTCTGCTTGAGCTGCAGTGCGCTGAGCCAGCTGGGGGGGACCGTGAAAAATCAGCGGCATGTCTGACCACCACAAGCCGAGGAAGGCGCACTGTGTTCGGCTGCGCGCTCGGCCTCCACTCACCCCCCGTGGAAGGCGAAGACAGGCACCTCCGCCTCATCCCACACCCCATTCGGACTGATTGTAATAAAAACTGATCAAAATGATGCATTGGGAGCCAGGGTGGAGGTCAGCACGGCCGTTTTAAACAGAAATGACCAAATCGCTTTATCTCGCCGAGAGAAGCGATATTTGCACACACAGCATGTGTACCTGCAAAACTGGAGAAATTACACCAATTCTGCCTCTCGTTAGGCTATATGTGAGGCAACTGATCAAAATGATGCATTGTGAGCCAGGGTGGAGCTCAGCCCGGCTGTTCTGAGCAGAAATGACCAAATCGCTTTATCTCGCCAGCAGAGACGCATTCGTGCACACAAGACATTTCAAGTTTCAAGTTTCAAGTTTATTTCGATCACACCATCAAAATTTCAACAGAACAAATTCAAGGTAGTAACAAATACTGTACAGCTGGTCGAAAAGGGTTGCGGCTGAAGCAAAGCTTATAACTGCCGCATCCTCGTTTCTCATTTCATTATTAAAAACCATAAGCAGTCTGATCGGAATGGCGCATATACATACACGTCACACACATACATACATATACCTACACAGTACGTCCCCCACCGACCATCCTATATCCACAAACCTTCACAACTCAAAAACAAAACAGGTCTAAATTTCCTAGGTTATATTACAATCCCATATCAATCCTATATGCTAAAAAAACAGTCCGAATCAAACAAACAAGAAAACTTGTTTGTTGCAAAATTAAGTTAATTATTTCCCTTTGTTGCTCTCTACATTTTCACTTCTGTACTTTTCAAAAGTATTATTTTTAAACATTGTTTTTAGATGGGCAACATTTTTACTATCTTTAATATCTTCTGGTAAGCTATTCCAAAGTTTCACTCCACAGATAGATATGCACATACATTTCAACGTGGTACGAGCAAAAGGTTGCTTTAATTTCCCTCTCCCTCTTAGGTTATACCCTCCCTCTCTTTCCCCAAACATTTTTTGGATTTTTCCTGGAAGTAGATTGTGCTTTGCTTTATACAAAAATTGTGCAGTTTTGCAGTCCACTAGATCTCTAAATTTCAATGCTCTTGATTTTAAAAACAATACATTGGTATGTTCATGGTACCCCACATTATGCACTATTCTTATTGCACGCTTCTGCATGACACATATCGTGTGTAAGGTGCTTTTATATGTGTTACCCCAAACTTCGGCACAATAGGTCAGATAAGGAAGAACAAGAGTACAGTACAGTGAGTATAACGATTTATAATTAAGTATATGTCTTGTCTTACATAAAATACCTATTGTGCGTGAAAGCTTGGACCTAACATATTTAATGTGAGGCTTCCAGCACAAGTTGTGGTCAATGATCACACCTAAAAATATATTCTCATATACTCTTTCAAGCTTAACTCCGTCAATTTCTACTTCCGTCTGTATATCTAGATGTTTATCCCGCTTTCCAAAAATCATATATCTGTTTTTTTTAATATTTAAAGATAATTTGTTAACATCAAACCACAACTTGAGCTTTTCTAGCTCTCCCGAGACAACCTTCAAAAGTTGATGGAGGTTCGTCCCAGCACAGAAGACATTCGTATCATCAGCAAAAACCACACAGTTAAACATATTTGAGACATTGCATATATCATTGATATATAAAATAAATAATTTTGGTCCGATTATTGACCCTTGCGGTACACCACATACAATTTCTGCAAGAGTAGACTTCGTGACACCCATCTGTACAAATTGCTGTCTCTTTTCAACGTAACTTTTTAACCAATTTAACCCTACCCCTCTGATCCCATATCTCTCCAGTTTCTGTAATAAAACGTCATGGTCAATAGTATCAAACGCTTTTTTTAAATCTATAAAAACACCCACTGTATACTTCTTGTCATCTATTGCACTTGTTAACTCCTCAACCAGTTCCATCAATGCCATTGCTGTTGATCTGCCTGCTCTGAAGCCATACTGACTTTCCATGAGCAACATGTGTTTATCGATGAAGCTGTCCAACCTAACCACAAAAAGTTTCTCCAGTATTTTAGAGAATTGTGGAAGCATTGATACTGGCCTATAATTTGTGTACAGGTTTTTTTCCCCAGATTTGTATAATGGAATTACTTTAGCCACTTTCATTTTGTCAGGAAAACAGCCTGATTTAAATGAGAGATTACATATATATATTAAAGGGTCCACAATAGTATCGATCACTTGCTTAATTAAATTCATGTCAATTCCATTACAGTCTTGCGATGATTTGTTCTTGAAATTACGAACAATGTCCATTATTTCGTTTTCGTCTGTATTTCGCAGAAAAATTGTGGCTGGGTTTCTTTCACTGAAATATTTTTCAATGCCTCCCCCCAGTGGAGGTTTTATTTCACTTGCCAGTTTAGGCCCTACATTCACAAAAAAATTGTTGAAGGCTTCCACTGCATCTTTTCTACCAGTGCCTGTCCTATCATTACCTATGAAACAATCAAAGAAACTGGTGCTGGATTTCTTATTTCTGATCATAGTGTTTAAAATTTTCCATGTACCTCTAATATTATTTTTACATTTATCAAGTATATTATTGTAATATTCCTTCTTTCGTTTCCTAATTATATCTATGAGTTTATTTTTATATTTTTTATATCTAATTTCACTCTCTTTTGTTCTATTTTTTTATGTAGTTTTTATACAATGAGTTCTTTTTTCTACAGGCATTCAACAGGCCCTTCGTGATCCAGGGCTTGTCATTGCCATTTGCTTTCCCCTTACTTTGTATCACTGGACAGCTTCTATCAAAAATTGATAAGAATATTTCTAAAAAATTGTCATAAGCCGAGTTGGCATCTATTGCTTGATAGACCACCCCCCAATCTTGCCCTGCTAGTGCACTTCTCATTTTTCTAATACTATCCTCAGTTCGCAGTCTCCTCTGTCTTATTTCCGGTCCAACCTTTTTAATTTAAGTTCACAGTCATATAGTAAAAACACTGGCAGATGGTCACTTATGTCATTTATTAGTATCCCACTGCTTAAATTGCCTTCCAAATAATTTGTATAAATATTATCTATTATTGTAGCTGATTGTGATGTTATTCTACTTGGTTTGGTGTTAGTAGGATAAAAACTCATACTATACATTGCAGCACAAAACTCATCAATTGCTTCAACTTTGTTAGGATTTAATAGGTCTATATTATAGTCACCACAAATGAAAGTGACCCTCTGCTCAGTGTTTGTAAACAAGCTTTCCATTACATCAGTAAAGTGCTCTATACTGGAGCTGGGAGCTCTATAGACACAACTGACAGTAATGTTTTTGCTTTTCCCCATGACAATCTCGACAGATATACATTCACACACATCATTGATAGCAATAGTCATATTTTTAATAATCTTATATTTTAACCTTCTATCCACAAATATCGCTACCCCCCCCTCCTCTTTTATTGACTCTATTAATACAATTAAATTCATACCCCTCTAATTCAAAATCTATCCCCTTATCCTGAGTAAGCCATGTCTCTGATATTGCTACCACACTAAAGGGTGTAATGAATTGACTCAGGTACTCTTTTATGTCTTGAAAATTCGCATATAAACTCCTGCTATTGAAGTGTATGATAGACACTCCATTTTTTAAATTGACTTTATTTTTAAACTGATTTTCCGTATAGTAGCAACAATCACTGTTTACATCATTTAAGAAATTATTCTCAGGGTCAACGTCTGAGTCGTCCTGCATATCGATTTAGTAAATTCATAAGGGGCGACTGTGGCTCAGTAGGTAGAGCGGGTTGTCCACGAACCAGAGGGTTAGCGGTTCGATCCCTGGAATGTGCCACATGTCGAAGTGTCCTTGAGCAAGACACTGAACCCCCAGTTGCTCCCAGTGCGTGGCACTGGTGTGTGATTGTGTGCGTGCTTGTGTGAGTGAATGGGTAGATGTGTCTCTGACTGTAAAAGCGCTTTGAGTACCAATAGGTAGAAAAGCGCTATATAAAAGCAAGGCCATTTACCATTTACCATAAGGTTACGTGTGAACACACACATTACTCTATATATTTTACACTCCGTCCCGGCATTTAGTAAATTCATAAGGATACATGTGAACGCTCTCTCGCACATAACTGCTCGTAGTCCAAAGGCTGCTATCCACGTGCGTATTGTCCCCACATCGTGCAACTGTCCCCTGATCAGTGGGCAGCGACTCCTCCATTCCACCCAGTTGTCGCGCATGCTTCGGCGCGCACATGCACAGTACCCATATGTCCCTTTGTCCGTACTCCGCTCTCTTTCCCACTGGACCTTCGAGCGCACGCATACCCACGCACAAGTGGAAAAAGTGGAAAAATAGATTACCAGTTCAAAAAGGAAAAAAGGATTTATCTTACCATAAAGTAGTGTCATTGTAATATATCCAACTCCCCCAAACTTCTGACGACCAGGACCTTTGCTTGCTCTGGAATAGACCCGTTGAGTTTGATGAATATTTTGCAGTTGGATGTCCACGTAGACTGTATTTTCTTCTGTGTTCGTAGTAGTCTTGCCTTCTTCGCTATCTCTGCATTCCGTTTTGTCAAGTGTTCATTTAAATAGACGCTGGTACCTTTCAGCATACGGCCCTGTTTCAGTAACTCCGATTTGAACCTTCGGTTTGCAAACCGCATGATTACTGTTGGTTTGTCATGACGGCCCGTTGTGGTGCGAGGAAGAAGGTGGCAAGCTTCTATGGTGTTGATATCCAGCCCAATTCCCTTTGACTGGAAAAAGTTAGACACCTGTTCCTCCACAGAACGGGAGTCCTGCTCAGTAGGTTCAGTATGCTCTTGTCGCGTCGCATGGGCATAGGATCTTGGTTTAATGTCCAATCCAGAGATTATGACATCATTCATTCTTGAATATTGCTCAAGACTTTCTATCTTATTCTCCGCATTTTCGATCCTATTCTCCAGCGTCTTGATTATCCCATCTATCTCTTCGTTCTGTTTCTTAAGTTTCTTCACGTCCTCCACCAGCGACATAATTGTTTGCTGCTGTTTTTGGACCTCTGATACGTCTCTTGATAAACTCAGGAGCGTCTTTCTCATTTCTGCGATGTCTTTCGATATGCCTTTGAGTTGTTCCTCCATGGCGTTAGCGAGGTTTTGATTTGTTTATTTGCTTAGGCTTATAATAATAAATTTACCTGCAAAACTGGCAAAATTACACCAGCTCTGCCTCTCATTATGCTATATGTGACACAACAGGCAGTCTGGAGTCTGATCAGGACCTGTCTGCTTGAGCTGCAGTGCGCTGAGCCAGCTGGGGGGGACCGTGAAAAATCAGCGGCATGTCTGACCACCACAAGACGAGGAAGGCGCACTGTGTTCGGCTGCGCGCTCGGCCTCCACTCACCCCCCGTGGAAGGCGAAGACAGGCACCTCCGCCTCATCCCACGCCCCATTCGGACTGATTGTAATAAAAACTGATCAAAATGATGCATTGGGAGCCAGGGTGGAGGTCAGCACGGCCGTTTTAAACAGAAATGACCAAATCGCTTTATCTCGCCGAGAGAAGCGATATGTGTACACACAGCATATTTACCTGCAAAACTGACGGGAGAAATTACACCAATTCTGCCTCTCATTAGGCTATGTGTGAGGCAACTGATCAAAATGATGCATTGCGAGCCAGGGTGGAGCTCAGCCCGGCTGTTCTGAGCAGAAATGACCAAATCGCTTTATCTCGCCAGCAGAGACGCATTCGTGCACACAAGACATTCACCTGCAAAACTGGCAAAATTACACCAGCTCTGCCTCTCATTATGCTATATGTGACACAACAGGCAGTCTGGAGTCTGATCAGGACCTGTCTGCTTGAGCTGCAGTGCGCTGAGCCAGCTGGGGGGGACCGTGAAAAATCAGCGGCATGTCTGACCACCACAAGCCGAGGAAGGGGCACTGTGTTCGGCTGCGCGCTCGGCCTCCACTCACCCCCCGTGGAAGGCGAAGACAGGCACCTCCGCCTCATCCCACACCCCATTCGGACTGATTGTAATAAAAACTGATCAAAATGATGCATTGGGAGCCAGGGTGGAGGTCAGCACGGCCGTTTTAAACAGAAATGACCAAATCGCTTTATCTCGCCGAGAGAAGCGATATTTGCACACACAGCATGTGTACCTGCAAAACTGGAGAAATTACACCAATTCTGCCTCTCGTTAGGCTATATGTGAGGCAACTGATCAAAATGATGCATTGTGAGCCAGGGTGGAGCTCAGCCCGGCTGTTCTGAGCAGAAATGACCAAATCGCTTTATCTCGCCAGCAGAGACGCATTCGTGCACACAAGACATTTAGCTGCAAAACTGGCGAAATTACACCAGCTCTGCCTCTCATTATGCTATATGTGACACAACCAGCCCCGTCGTATAGGGGGGAAAGGTGATGACAATTCTAAGGGCCCACAGCCCATCAGGGCCCACACACAGCCCCCAGTAGCCTCTACGACTAAATTATTATGCATAGGCTTAACTAATATATATTCATAGTAATGAATCAGAACTAAAATAAAGCCACATAGTCACGCAATATTTTATTTTTAATAATTTCAGTAACCTCCTTGGCCCCTTAAAAAATGGTTTGGTCCACACACAGGTTCGAATTGAGCGCAAACGAAGTTAGCGCGAACGAACTCCAGCAGGGAGTGAGGGAGATCAAGATGATGGCACCACACAAAAAACACAACTCTGGACACCCGAAAAGACTAGAGAGGGAGGCCAGGGCTAGGAGCAACAGAGCAGGGGCCTAGAACATCAACATTTTTTTACTAAGAAGGGTGAGAGTAAAGCTACCGAGGGCGCCTAGTTGTTCATTCATTCATTCATTTATTGTCGGTAACGCGTACCTGACGGGGCGCAGGGGCTGTAGCTTACGTTAGCTGTCAATCATCGCCTGAGAGGCGGGCTACACTCTGGGCAAGTAGTGTAGATAACTGAACGTTACTCATGTGGAGGCTATCTACAGGGGACTGTGTGTTTCACACACATTACTGTCGGACAGTGCTCCAGTAAGCACCAAGCACCCGCTCAGTTACGAGGCTACATTGAATTGTATTATGACGCATTCAATTTCTACTAGTAATTATGAGCATTAGGCGAAGAAGGTCAATAACATTATCATGATGTGTTCAAATGTGGTCTTGTAAAAATGTGTTAGCTATTGGTGGGACATTATACAAAAAGTTAAATGTTCCAACAAGATTTGTTGTTGTTTTCACAGCGATATAAAATAAAATACACCATAATGGCTGACAATAACAAAAAGACAATTTAGAATTGTGGACAGTTTACACTGACTTTTGGATGGTTTCAAATATTTTTTGTCTGACAAGTGTGACACTGACATTACTCAAAAGAGCTTGCCCTCCACATACAAGTGGAGTAAAGTGAAGCTGTCTGCCTAGAGCTATGGTAGCCTACTGAGTAAGCCCATTTAGATTTTGTGTATTCTTCATCAGTTTTCCCATGAAATGTGCTGTTGGTGTTACCTGCACATTTAAGTTAAATGCTACATATCTACCTTGAGCTTCACCTTGTGGACTATCTTGAGCCAGGACACTGAGTTTTTTTTTTAATTATTATTTTTGGATATCAGTGCTTGATCGTTAATAAATACAATAAAATACCCACTACCTATTTGTGGAGTGGTTAATTGAAGATACATGCAATCAGAGGTGTAATAATGTGTTGCAAATCAGAGAAATGGGAATAATGTACATAATAATACTCTAACTCATTGTTGAGTTATTATTATACACCAGGCATCAACAGAATAACAAAGAAAAAACATCATAATGCACAGTTGTAAAAAAAGTGGCAATGAATGGGGTAGAGGGGCTCACGCCGATATTCTTTCAGGGGGCCCAGAATTCCTAGCAACGGCCCTGGACACAACAGGCAGTCTGGAGTCTGATCAGGACCTGTCTGCTTGAGCTGCAGTGCGCTGAGCCAGCTGGGGGGGACCGTGAAAAATCAGCGGCATGTCTGACCACCACAAGCCGAGGAAGGCGCACTGTGTTCGGCTGCGCGCTCGGCCTCCACTCACCCCCCGTGGAAGGCGAAGACAGGCACCTCCGCCTCATCCCACACCCCATTCGGACTGATTGTAATAAAAACTGATCAAAATGATGCATTGGGAGCCAGGGTGGAGGTCAGCACGGCCGTTTTAAACAGAAATGACCAAATCGCTTTATCTCGCCGAGAGAAGCGATATTTGCACACACAGCATGTGTACCTGCAAAACTGGAGAAATGACACCAATTCTGCCTCTCATTAGGCTATATGTGAGGCAACTGATCAAAATGATGCATTGTGAGCCAGGGTGGAGCTCAGCCCGGCTGTTCTGAGCAGAAATGACCAAATCGCTTTATCTCGCCAGCAGAGACGCATTCGTGCACACAAGACATTTACCTGCAAAACTGGCAAAATTACACCAGCTCTGCCTCTCATTATGCTATATGTGACACAACAGGCAGTCTGGAGTCTGATCAGGACCTGTCTGCTTGAGCTGCAGTGCGCTGAGCCAGCTGGGGGGGACCGTGAAAAATCAGCGGCATGTCTGACCAGCACAAGCCGAGGAAGGCGCCCCGTGGTCGGCTGCGTGTAAAAAATGGTTGGACTAGCAGGGGCGCGAAGAGAGGAGGCAGAGGGAAATTTTCTAAGTGTAGTTTTTCACCGGTTTTCAGCCAGCCAGACTGTTTTTTAGAGATTTTGGTTGGAGGAGCAGCAGCGCTCTGTGGATTTAGACGGAGACGCCGGCGCGGAAAACGAGCTGGAGCGCTCGTCAAGCTGCGACAGCGGGGATTGCGCACCGCTCTCCCGTCCATACACTTGGGAAACGTCCGCTCTCTGGCTAACAAAATGGTGGAACTGCTTCTTCTCCTAACCAAGAACTCAGACTTTTGCCGTTCAGCCGCCCTGTGCTTCACTGAAACCTGGCTCAGCGAACACATCCCGGACAGCGCACTACGGCTGCCGGGCTTCCAGCTGTTCCGTGCGGACCGCTGCACGGAACTGTCTGGGAAGTCAAAGGGTGGAGGAACGTGCTTCTACATTAACGAAGGTTGGTGTACAGATGTCACAGTGCTAAAGGAGTTATGCAGCCCTCACTTGGAATCACTCTTCATAAACTGTAGACCATTTTATTCACCGCGGGAGTTCGCATCGTTTGTGCTGGTCGGTGTGTACATTCCACCGCAGGCGTGCGTAACGGAGGCGTTACATCACCTCGCCGACCAGATTACAGACGTGGAGAAAACACACCCGGACTCTCTGCTAATCATTCTCGGGGATTTTAACAGAGCAAATCTAAAGGTCGAAATGCCAAAATATAGACAGCACGTGACGTGTCCCACCAGGGACATGAACACTCTGGACCACTGCTACACCACAATAAAGGACGCATAACGCTCTGTCCCCCGTGCTGCTTTGGGACTTTCTGACCACTGCCTGGTCCACCTCATCCCATCCTACAGGCAAAAGCTGAAATCTGCTAATCCTGCAGTGAAAACTGTGAAGAGATGGACAGACGAGTCAAAGATGCAGTTACAGGCCTGCTTTGACTGGTTGAACTTTCTGTGCCAGCTCAGAAAGTTCAACCTGCCTCAGGAGCTGCTGATCATATTCTACACTGCAATAGTCCAGTCTGTCCTGACCACGTCCATCACTGTCTGGTTTGGATCCTCCACCAGGCATGACAGGGACAGACTGCAGAGAACAGTCAGGGCTGCAGAGAGGATCATTGGCACCGATCTTCCCTCCATCCAGGACCTGTACCGGTCCCGGGTCAGGAAGCGGGCCAGGAAAATCTCCACAGACCCCTCACACCCTGGTCACAAACTGTTAAGACTCCTCCCCTCAGGCCGGCGTTACAGAGCACTGTACGCCAAAACCACCCGCCACAAGGACAGTTTTTTCCCCCGGGCTGTCGCTCTGATGAACTCTGAGCAGTCACAGAGCGAGAGACCATCCACATGAACAATAAACAATGACTCTGCCCTGTAAATATTCACTGTACAATGACCCCGGTGTATATATTACCTATATTTTATATGTACAGATTGAAATTTATTTTATTGTGTTTTATTTTATTCTTATTTCGCTATTTAAGTTTGTACTGTACCAGAGAGTAAAAAGTTACCAGAGTCAAATTCCTTGTATGTGCACATACTTGGCCAATAAAGCTGATTCTGATTCTGATTCTGTAGAGGGTGGTTGGACTACCAGGGGAGCGAAGAGAGGAGGCAGAGGGAAATATTCTAAGTGTAGAGGGTGGTTGGACTACCAGGGGCGCGAAGAGAGGAGGCAGAGGGAAATATTTTAAGTGTTGGAGGGTGGTTGGACTACCAGGGCGCGGAGAGAGGAGCTAGATGCTTGTGCCCTTCTCCCGGTGCCGTTTAAAATTTCAAAGGGTTTTCAGACCGGGAAGAAGGGACAGAGCTGGGGACCTTTGGGGCTTGTGCCCTTCCTCAGAGCCGACCGAGCCAGAGGAAAATATTCTAAGTGTAGAGGGTGGTGGGACTACCAGGGGCGGGAAGAGAGGAGGCAGAGGGAAATATTCTAAGTGTAGAGTGTGGTTGGACTACCAGGGGCGCGAAGAGTGGAGGCAGAGGGAAATATTCTAAGTGTAGAGTGTGGTTGGACTACCAGGGGCGCGAAGAGTGGAGGCAAAGGGAAATGCACTAAGTGTAGAGGGTGGTTGGACTACCAGGGGCGCGTAGAGTGGAGCTAGAGGGAAATATTCTAAGTGTTGGACTACCAGGGGCGCGAAGAGTGGAGGCAAAGGGAAATGCACTAAGTGTAGAGGGTGGTTGGACTACCAGGGGCGCGAAGAGAGGAGCAAGAGGGAAATATTCTAAGTGTAGAGTGTGGTTGGACTACCAGGGGCGCGAAGAGAGGAGGCAGAGGGAAATATTCTAAGTGTAGAGTGTGGTTGGACTACCAGGGGCGCGAAGAGAGGAGGCAGAGGGAAATATTCTAAGTGTAGAGTGTGGTTGGACTACCAGGGGCCGTTAAAATTTCAAAGTGTTTTCAGACCGGGAGAAGGGACAGAGCTGGGGACCTTTGGGGCTTGTGCCCTTCCTCCGGTGTCAAGCAGTGGTATCCATAAACTTCGACCACCTCCAGCAGATTTACAGGCAAGGCAATTTTCAAAAACTGTTGACCTCCAGGCAGTGCGAGGCTCGCTTTTCCACTGACCGAACGGCATTCGTGGCATGCCATCGGAGGGCCTCCGCGGGCCCCTGGACCTCCAGGGCGCATTCTGCGGTCGGTTCCCCCGGCCAGCATGCTCGCCTCCCCCGGCCCGGGGCTGCGACTCTTGCGGTCCTCCGCATCCCGCATCCCGGTGCCTGACACCCATTGGTAGCGAGACCGAGACGCCCCGTCTCTCTCCTCACAGCGGTCCTTCCACGGAGTCCGTCGCAGGGTGTCCCGGACCCCCCCATCCCGTCGGGAGGGGGGCAGCTCCTGCAGACTGCGGCGCCGTCTCCAGAAGCAACTCGGTGTTCTCAAAGCGAACAGGACATAAGCGTGTATGTTGTGTATATATATATCCCTCCCCGGAGGGAGGGATGAAGCAGCCGAGCCGAGCCGCGGGCCCCGGTTCCTCCGAGACCCCCGGTGAGGCCAACCCAGACCAGACCGCCTCCGGCTCGCGGTGGGTGGGTCAGGCTAGCCCCGCTCGCCCGGGGCCTGCCTCCACCCGCCCGACTGGGGAGGTTTAGACGGTTGGGCTACCTGGTTGATCCTGCCAGTAGCATATGCTTGTCTCAAAGATTAAGCCATGCAAATCTAAGTACACACGGCCGGTACAGTGACACTGCGAATGGCTCATTTAATCAGTTATGGTTCCTTTGATCGCTCTCACGTTACTTGGATAACTGTGGCAATTTTTGAGCTTATACATGCAAACGAGCGCTGAGCTCCGGGGATGCGTGCATTTATCAGACCCAAAACACTCACATCCCATTCGAGCTGATTGTAATAAAAACTGAAAAAAATGATTTATTGGGAGCCAGGGTGGAGCTCAGCCCGGCCGTTCTGAGCAGAAATGACCAAATCGCTTTATCTCGCCAGCAGAGACGCATTTGTGCACACAAGACATTTACCTGCAAAACTGGCAAAATTACACCAGCTCTGCCTCTCATTATGCTATATGTGACACAACAGGCAGTCTGGAGTCTGATCAGGACCTGTCTGCTTGAGCTGCAGTGCGCTGAGCCAGCTGGGGGGGACCGTGAAAAATCAGCGGCATGTCTGACCACCACAAGCCGAGGAAGGCGCACTGTGTTCGGCTGCGCGGTCGGCCTCCACTCACCCCCCGTGGAAGGCGAAGACAGGCATCTCCGCCTCATCCCACACCCCATTCGGACTGATTGTAATAAAAACTGATCAAAATGATGCATTGGGAGCCAGGGTGGAGGTCAGCACGGCCGTTTTAAACAGAAATGACCAAATCGCTTTATCTCGCCGAGAGAAGCGATATTTGTACACACAGCATATTTACCTGCGAAACTGGCGAAATTACACCAATTCTGCCTCTCATTAGGCTATATGTGAGGCAACTGATTAAAATGATGTATTGTGAGCCAGGGTGGAGCTCAGCCCGGCTGTTCTGAGCAGAAATGACCAAATCGCTTTATCTCGCCAGCAGAGACGCATTCGTGCACACAAGACATTTACCTGCAAAACTGGCAAAATTACACCAGCTCTGCCTCTCATTATGCTATATGTGACACAACAGGCAGTCTGGAGTCTGATCAGGACCTGTCTGCTTGAGCTGCAGTGCGCTGAGCCAGCTGGGGGGGACCGTGAAAAATCAGCGGCATGTCTGACCAGCACAAGCCGAGGAAGGCGCCCCGTGGTCGGCTGCGTGTAAAAAATGGTTGGACTAGCAGGGGCGCGAAGAGAGGAGGCAGAGGGAAATTTTCTAAGTGTAGTTTTTCACCGGTTTTCAGCCAGCCAGACTGTTTTTTGGAGATTTTGGTTGGAGGAGCAGCAGCGCTCTGTGGATTTAGACGGAGACGCCGGCGCGGAAAACGAGCTGGAGCGCTCGTCAAGCTGCGACAGCGGGGATTGCGCACCGCTCTCCCGTCCATACACTTGGGAAACGTCCGCTCTCTGGCTAACAAAATGGTGGAACTGCTTCTTCTCCTAACCAAGAACTCAGACTTTTGCCGTTCAGCCGCCCTGTGCTTCACTGAAACCTGGCTCAGCGAACACATCCCGGACAGCGCACTACGGCTGCCGGGCTTCCAGCTGTTCCGTGCGGACCGCTGCACGGAACTGTCTGGGAAGTCAAAGGGTGGAGGAACGTGCTTCTACATTAACGAAGGTTGGTGTACAGATGTCACAGTGCTAAAGAAGTTATGCAGCCCTCACTTGGAATCACTCTTCATAAACTGTAGACCATTTTATTCACCGCGGGAGTTCGCATCGTTTGTGCTGGTCGGTGTGTACATTCCACCGCAGGCGTGCGTAACGGAGGCGTTACATCACCTCGCCGACCAGATTACAGACGTGGAGAAAACACACCCGGACTCTCTGCTAATCATTCTCGGGGATTTTAACAGAGCAAATCTAAAGGTCGAAATGCCAAAATATAGACAGCACGTGACGTGTCCCACCAGGGACATGAACACTCTGGACCACTGCTACACCACAATAAAGGACGCATATCGCTCTGTCCCCCGTGCTGCTTTGGGACTTTCTGACCACTGCCTGGTCCACCTCATCCCATCCTACAGGCAAAAGCTGAAATCTGCTAATCCTGCAGTGAAAACTGTGAAGAGATGGACAGACGAGTCAAAGATGCAGTTACAGGCCTGCTTTGACTGGTTGAACTTTCTGCGCCAGCTCAGAAAGTTCAACCTGCCTCAGGAGCTGCTGATCATATTCTACACTGCAATAGTCCAGTCTGTCCTGACCACGTCCATCACTGTCTGGTTTGGATCCTCCACCAGGCATGACAGGGACAGACTGCAGAGAACAGTCAGGGCTGCAGAGAGGATCATTGGCACCGATCTTCCCTCCATCCAGGACCTGTACCGGTCCCGGGTCAGGAAGCGGGCCAGGAAAATCTCCACAGACCCCTCACACCCTGGTCACAAACTGTTAAGACTCCTCCCCTCAGGCCGGCGTTACAGAGCACTGTACGCCAAAACCACCCGCCACAAGGACAGTTTTTTCCCCCGGGCTGTCGCTCTGATGAACTCTGAGCAGTCACAGAGCGAGAGACCATCCACATGAACAATAAACAATGACTCTGCCCTGTAAATATTCACTGTACAATGACCCCGGTGTATATATTACCTATATTTTATATGTACAGATTGAGATTTATTTTATTGTGTTTTATTTTATTCTTATTTCGCTATTTAAGTTTGTACTGTACCAGAGAGTAAAAGTTACCAGAGTCAAATTCCTTGTATGTGCACATACTTGGCCAATAAAGCTGATTCTGATTCTGATTCTGTAGAGGGTGGTTGGACTACCAGGGGAGCGAAGAGAGGAGGCAGAGGGAAATATTCTAAGTGTAGAGGGTGGTTGGACTACCAGGGGCGCGAAGAGAGGAGGCAGAGGGAAATATTTTAAGTGTGGAGGGTGGTTGGACTACCAGGGGCGCGGAGAGAGGAGCTAGAGGCTTGTGCCCTTCTCCCGGTGCCGTTAAAATTTCAAAGTGCGACCAGAGATTACACTCACTTCTCGAGAGTTCATAAGAGTCACTCAAGAATTGATTATTTCTGTATTTCAAAACAAGAAGCCCATAGAGTGGATGAATGCAACATTGAGCCCCAAACCCTTTCAGATCATGGCCCAGTGGTTATGTCATTATGTATGGACCAAAATAAGACTCGGAAACTATGGAGATTAAATGTGTCACTTTTAAATAACCTGGAGGTGGTTCAAGATATAAAAAACGAATTTAAAAATTTTCTTGACATAAATGATAATAATGAAGTCTCCCCTTCCACCTTGTGGGACACAGCGAAAGCAGTGTTAAGGGGCAAAATTATATCATTATCCTCTAAATTGAAAAAGGAACGCGAAAAAGATCAAAGGTTATTAGAAGAACAAATCAAGAAATTAGAGACAGAACACAAAAAAACAAATAAGGACACTATTTTCATAGAACTAAGTAAATGTAGACAGCAATTAAATGATTTATTAACATACAAAGCAGAGGGGGCCTTACGCTTCACTAGTCAAAAGTATTACGAACAAGGGAATAAAGCAAGTAGGCTGCTCGCTTTCCAATTAAGAAAAGCACAAGCAAGCCGAACGATACAAAAAGTTACTTGCCCAAACTCAAAAAAATTGGTGTCTCACCCCAAAGAAATAGCCAACGCCTTTTCTAATTATTATGAACAACTTTATGATTCAACAACCTCCCCCAATAAATCAGAAAAAATTAAACAACTTCTCCAACAAATTAACCTTACCAAACTGGACCAAACTGAATCTAAAGCTATGATAGAAACTATCACTGAAGAAGAAATAAAAAACACTATTAAAAAGCTCAAAAATAACAAATCGCCAGGCCCGGATGGGTTTCCCGGGGAGTTTTATAAATGTTTTCAAGCCGAGATGATTCCCCTTCTACATAGAGTATATAACTATGCGCTGAATGCGAGAGACCCACCTAGAACATGGGGAGAGGCGGTTATCTCGGTCATACACAAAGAAGGGAAAGATCCCACACATTGTGCCTCATATAGGCCAATAAGTTTGTTATGCAATGACGTTAAGATATTGAGCGCTATAATAGCAAAAAGACTCCAGAAGATCATCAACAAGTTGATTAACCCAGATCAGACCGGCTTTATACCTGGAAGACTGGGAATAAACAACATTAGGCGCACGCTTAACGTAATATCAACTGCCCAATCACAGTCTCACCCATCAATGCTTCTCGGGCTTGATGCCGAGAAGGCATTTGATCGGGTGGACTGGCTATTTCTGGAGCATGTCCTAAGTAAAATGGGATTTGATGAAACATTTATTGAGTGGTTCGAAGTCCTATATAAAAACCCCACTTCCAGAGTCCGTGTCAACGGTCATATCTCAGATAGTTTTCTATTAAAAAGAGGAACACGTCAAGGTTGCTGCCTGTCCCCAATTTTGTTCGCTATAAGTATTGAACCCTTAGCAGAACTAATTAGAAGTAACCCATTAATTCTAGGTATATCAGACAAGACAAAGGATCACAAACTATCATTATACGCGGATGATGTCATTTTGTACATTAGAGATCCCAGCACTTCTATACCTGAACTTTTAAAAGTTTTGAAAGACTTTGGTGTGGCCTCAGGCTATAAAGTCAACGAATCGAAATCTGAAGCCTTGATGTTAAATGGGTGCTGGCCATCAGAACTATCTGATAAGGTCAAATTTAACTGGTCACCTCAGGGATTTCGATACTTGGGAATAATTATTTCCCTGAATGCATCTCAACTGTACAATTTGAATTATGTGAAATTAATAGAACAGATACAAAAAGACCTGGAAAGATGGGAATTATTGCCACTATCCTTCTTTGGTAGGATTGAGACAGTTAGAACAAACATTCTACCCAGACTGTTATACTTGTTTCTGTCTCTTCCTATTTGGATTTCTGCAGCTAAATTCAAAAAGTTACAAAAAATGATTTCTTCTTTTATTTGGCAGAAAAAGAAACCCAGAATCAAATTTACGCACTTGACCAACAGTAAAGCACGTGGTGGTCTAAATGTACCAAATTTGAAATTATATTACTGGGCTGCACAATTACACGGGGCAGTAGAATGGTTGAAACAAAACAAAGAAACAACATGGCTATCTCTAGAGCAAAATTCGTGCCCTGGAGTCTCACTACAAGCATTACCATTCTGCTCAAATGAGATATGGACAAAGTATAAAATTTCAAATATCTGGATGAAGTGCACACATAAGGTTTTAAATTATGTAAAAAAAATAATAAATGCACCACAGTCTATATCTAGGGCAATGAAAATTTCCGAGATAATAGATTTCAAACCTAGACATTTTGATTCAAGATTTAAAGAATGGGAAAATAAGGGGCTTATTTTTATTGAGGACTTATTTGATGGTGACACCCTGAAATCATTTAACCAATTACAGGAAAAATTTGGCTTGATATCCACAGATTTCTACAGGTTTTTGCAATTGAGAAGCTACCTGACTTCGCATAAAGAATGGCAATTTCTTACATCGCAGTCTTCTGATTTAGAAGTTTTCTTCATCAAGATGATAAAGAAAGGGGATGGTAAAAAAATTGTTTCACATCTATACAAATTACTACAGACAATTGTAGCGGGGAGCTCTCTTGGAATAAAGGAAAAGTGGGAACTAGAAATGAATGTTGTGATTGAGGACCAGATTTGGGAACAGGTATGTGAGAATGGTCATAAACTGACCAGCAGCCCCACATGGAAAGAATTCATATGGAAAGTGAATCTCCGCTTTTTCAAAACTCCATTTATTATCTCCAAATTTGACAAAACAAAGACAAATCTTTGCTGGAGACAATGCGGACAAATTGGAGATCACACACACATTTTCTGGGATTGTCCTAAACTGAAAATGTACTGGGAGGGGATCCAGGCGGAAATCTATAACATTTTACAAACTAATATAAGGAATGACCCGCTGGTCTTTGTTCTTGGAGTGCTTCCCTGTGACTTTTTATGTAAAGAAAAAATGTATCTATTCAAAGTCATCATAATGGTGGCAAGAAAGATGATAACTATGTCCTGGTGTAAGCCATTACCTCCGACTGTTGATCAATGGAAAGAAAGGCTTCTTAGGGTATACACAATGGAAAAAATAACAGCAAAGCTCAACCTTGACATGGCCTTATTCAAGAGGAGGTGGACTCCATTAATTACTTACTTTGGACTAACATTACAGGACACCTAGCTGATTCAGCATAGACACCTACAGGCCTGGACCCTCAAAAGTAAAAGGGTGTATTTCTGTTTTTATTATTTCACTTCATGAGTATCAATCACCATGAAAATTCTACTCAATTTGATTTTTACATAATTATCAATATTCTTATTATCTATTCAACCATTTATTTTAACTTTCAGACCTCTGACACTGTCATAAAAATATGGAATAACCTTGCC
This sequence comes from Planiliza haematocheilus, assembly GCA_005024645.1. Classification (NCBI taxonomy): domain Eukaryota; kingdom Metazoa; phylum Chordata; class Actinopteri; order Mugiliformes; family Mugilidae; genus Planiliza; species Planiliza haematocheilus. The sequence continues at coordinate 19,313 of SRSE01000395.1, read as the reverse complement.
GATAGGTTCTCTGTTCATGCTGTTCCTATTTTTGGCGTTTTCTATTTTTTCACTCAGATATGGAACAAAAAAAAAAATGTAAAGCTTTTAACAAGAATAATTTTGTAAGTGTGTTTAAGTATGTAAAGCTTGAAATATCAATAAAAGCATTTGTTCAAAAAAAAAAAAATTTCAAAGTGTTTTCAGACCGGGAGAAGGGACAGAGCTGGGGACCTTTGGGGCTTGTGCCCTTCCTCAGAGCCGAGCCGAGCCAGAGGAAAATATTCTAAGTGTAGAGGGTGGTTGGACTACCAGGGGCGCGAAGAGAGGAGGCAGAGGGAAATATTCTAAGTGTAGAGGGTGGTTGGACTACCAGGGGCGCGAAGAGTGGAGGCAGAGGGAAATGTTCTAAGTCTAGAGGGTGGTTGGACTACCAGGGGCGCGAAGAGAGGAGGCAGAGGGAAATATTCTAAGTGTAGAGGGTGGTTGGACTACCAGGGGCGGGAAGAGAGGAGGCAGAGGGAAATATTCTAAGTGTAGAGTGTGGTTGGACTACCAGGGGCGCGAAGAGAGGAGGCAGAGGGAAATGCACTAAGTGTAGAGGGTGGTTGGACTACCAGGGGCGCGAAGAGAGGAGGCAGAGGGAAATATTCTAAGTGTAGAGTGTGGTTGGACTACCAGGGGCCGTTAAAATTTCAAAGTGTTTTCAGACCGGGAGAAGGGACAGAGCTGGGGACCTTTGGGGCTTGTGCCCTTCCTCCGGTGTCAAGCAGTGGTATCCATAAACTTCGACCACCTCCAGCAGATTTACAGGCAAGGCAATTTTCAAAAACTGTTGACCTCCAGGCAGTGCGAGGCTCGCTTTTCCACTGACCGAACGGCATTCGTGGCATGCCATCGGAGGGCCTCCGCGGGCCCCTGGACCTCCAGGGCGCATTCTGCGGTCGGTTCCCCCGGCCAGCATGCTCGCCTCCCCCGGCCCGGGGCTGCGACTCTTGCGGTCCTCCGCATCCCGCATCCCGGTGCCTGACACCCATTGGTAGCGAGACCGAGACGCCCCGTCTCTCTCCTCACAGCGGTCCTTCCACGGAGTCCGTCGCAGGGTGTCCCGGACCCCCCCATCCCGTCGGGAGGGGGGCAGCTCCTGCAGACTGCGGCGCCGTCTCCAGAAGCAACTCGGTGTTCTCAAAGCGAACAGGACATAAGCGTGTATGTTGTGTATATATACATCCCTCCCCGGAGGGAGGGATGAAGCAGCCGAGCCGAGCCGCGGGCCCCGGTTCCTCCGAGACCCCCGGTGAGGCCAACCCAGACCAGACCGCCTCCGGCTCGCGGTGGGTGGGTCAGGCTAGCCCCGCTCGCCCGGGGCCTGCCTCCACCCGCCCGACTGGGGAGGTTTAGACGGTTGGGCTACCTGGTTGATCCTGCCAGTAGCATATGCTTGTCTCAAAGATTAAGCCATGCAAATCTAAGTACACACGGCCGGTACAGTGACACTGCGAATGGCTCATTTAATCAGTTATGGTTCCTTTGATCGCTCTCACGTTACTTGGATAACTGTGGCAATTTTTGAGCTTATACATGCAAACGAGCGCTGAGCTCCGGGGATGCGTGCATTTATCAGACCCAAAACACTCACATCCCATTCGAGCTGATTGTAATAAAAACTGAAAAAAATGATTTATTGGGAGCCAGGGTGGAGCTCAGCCCGGCCGTTCTGAGCAGAAATGACCAAATCGCTTTATCTCGCCAGCAGAGACGCATTTGTGCACACAAGACATTTACCTGCAAAACTGGCAAAATTACACCAGCTCTGCCTCTCATTATGCTATATGTGACACAACAGGCAGTCTGGAGTCTGATCAGGACCTGTCTGCTTGAGCTGCAGTGCGCTGAGCCAGCTGGGGGGGACCGTGAAAAATCAGCGGCATGTCTGACCACCACAAGCCGAGGAAGGCGCACTGTGTTCGGCTGCGCGGTCGGCCTCCACTCACCCCCCGTGGAAGGCGAAGACAGGCATCTCCGCCTCATCCCACACCCCATTCGGACTGATTGTAATAAAAACTGATCAAAATGATGCATTGGGAGCCAGGGTGGAGGTCAGCACGGCCGTTTTAAACAGAAATGACCAAATCGCTTTATCTCGCCGAGAGAAGCGATATTTGTACACACAGCATATTTACCTGCGAAACTGGCGAAATTACACCAATTCTGCCTCTCATTAGGCTATATGTGAGGCAACTGATTAAAATGATGTATTGTGAGCCAGGGTGGAGCTCAGCCCGGCTGTTCTGAGCAGAAATGACCAAATCGCTTTATCTCGCCAGCAGAGACGCATTCGTGCACACAAGACATTTACCTGCAAAACTGGCAAAATTACACCAGCTCTGCCTCTCATTATGCTATATGTGACACAACAGGCAGTCTGGAGTCTGATCAGGACCTGTCTGCTTGAGCTGCAGTGCGCTGAGCCAGCTGGGGGGGACCGTGAAAAATCAGCGGCATGTCTGACCAGCACAAGCCGAGGAAGGCGCCCCGTGGTCGGCTGCGTGTAAAAAATGGTTGGACTAGCAGGGGCGCGAAGAGAGGAGGCAGAGGGAAATTTTCTAAGTGTAGTTTTTCACCGGTTTTCAGCCAGCCAGACTGTTTTTTGGAGATTTTGGTTGGAGGAGCAGCAGCGCTCTGTGGATTTAGACGGAGACGCCGGCGCGGAAAACGAGCTGGAGCGCTCGTCAAGCTGCGACAGCGGGGATTGCGCACCGCTCTCCCGTCCATACACTTGGGAAACGTCCGCTCTCTGGCTAACAAAATGGTGGAACTGCTTCTTCTCCTAACCAAGAACTCAGACTTTTGCCGTTCAGCCGCCCTGTGCTTCACTGAAACCTGGCTCAGCGAACACATCCCGGACAGCGCACTACGGCTGCCGGGCTTCCAGCTGTTCCGTGCGGACCGCTGCACGGAACTGTCTGGGAAGTCAAAGGGTGGAGGAACGTGCTTCTACATTAACGAAGGTTGGTGTACAGATGTCACAGTGCTAAAGAAGTTATGCAGCCCTCACTTGGAATCACTCTTCATAAACTGTAGACCATTTTATTCACCGCGGGAGTTCGCATCGTTTGTGCTGGTCGGTGTGTACATTCCACCGCAGGCGTGCGTAACGGAGGCGTTACATCACCTCGCCGACCAGATTACAGACGTGGAGAAAACACACCCGGACTCTCTGCTAATCATTCTCGGGGATTTTAACAGAGCAAATCTAAAGGTCGAAATGCCAAAATATAGACAGCACGTGACGTGTCCCACCAGGGACATGAACACTCTGGACCACTGCTACACCACAATAAAGGACGCATATCGCTCTGTCCCCCGTGCTGCTTTGGGACTTTCTGACCACTGCCTGGTCCACCTCATCCCATCCTACAGGCAAAAGCTGAAATCTGCTAATCCTGCAGTGAAAACTGTGAAGAGATGGACAGACGAGTCAAAGATGCAGTTACAGGCCTGCTTTGACTGGTTGAACTTTCTGCGCCAGCTCAGAAAGTTCAACCTGCCTCAGGAGCTGCTGATCATATTCTACACTGCAATAGTCCAGTCTGTCCTGACCACGTCCATCACTGTCTGGTCACAAACTGTTAAGACTCCTCCCCTCAGGCCGGCGTTACAGAGCACTGTACGCCAAAACCACCCGCCACAAGGACAGTTTTTTCCCCCGGGCTGTCGCTCTGATGAACTCTGAGCAGTCACAGAGCGAGAGACCATCCACATGAACAATAAACAATGACTCTGCCCTGTAAATATTCACTGTACAATGACCCCGGTGTATATATTACCTATATTTTATATGTACAGATTGAGATTTATTTTATTGTGTTTTATTTTATTCTTATTTCGCTATTTAAGTTTGTACTGTACCAGAGAGTAAAAGTTACCAGAGTCAAATTCCTTGTATGTGCACATACTTGGCCAATAAAGCTGATTCTGATTCTGATTCTGTAGAGGGTGGTTGGACTACCAGGGGAGCGAAGAGAGGAGGCAGAGGGAAATATTCTAAGTGTAGAGGGTGGTTGGACTACCAGGGGCGCGAAGAGAGGAGGCAGAGGGAAATATTTTAAGTGTGGAGGGTGGTTGGACTACCAGGGGCGCGGAGAGAGGAGCTAGAGGCTTGTGCCCTTCTCCCGGTGCCGTTAAAATTTCAAAGTGCGACCAGAGATTACACTCACTTCTCGAGAGTTCATAAGAGTCACTCAAGAATTGATTATTTCTGTATTTCAAAACAAGAAGCCCATAGAGTGGATGAATGCAACATTGAGCCCCAAACCCTTTCAGATCATGGCCCAGTGGTTATGTCATTATGTATGGACCAAAATAAGACTCGGAAACTATGGAGATTAAATGTGTCACTTTTAAATAACCTGGAGGTGGTTCAAGATATAAAAAACGAATTTAAAAATTTTCTTGACATAAATGATAATAATGAAGTCTCCCCTTCCACCTTGTGGGACACAGCGAAAGCAGTGTTAAGGGGCAAAATTATATCATTATCCTCTAAATTGAAAAAGGAACGCGAAAAAGATCAAAGGTTATTAGAAGAACAAATCAAGAAATTAGAGACAGAACACAAAAAAACAAATAAGGACACTATTTTCATAGAACTAAGTAAATGTAGACAGCAATTAAATGATTTATTAACATACAAAGCAGAGGGGGCCTTACGCTTCACTAGTCAAAAGTATTACGAACAAGGGAATAAAGCAAGTAGGCTGCTCGCTTTCCAATTAAGAAAAGCACAAGCAAGCCGAACGATACAAAAAGTTACTTGCCCAAACTCAAAAAAATTGGTGTCTCACCCCAAAGAAATAGCCAACGCCTTTTCTAATTATTATGAACAACTTTATGATTCAACAACCTCCCCCAATAAATCAGAAAAAATTAAACAACTTCTCCAACAAATTAACCTTACCAAACTGGACCAAACTGAATCTAAAGCTATGATAGAAACTATCACTGAAGAAGAAATAAAAAACACTATTAAAAAGCTCAAAAATAACAAATCGCCAGGCCCGGATGGGTTTCCCGGGGAGTTTTATAAATGTTTTCAAGCCGAGATGATTCCCCTTCTACATAGAGTATATAACTATGCGCTGAATGCGAGAGACCCACCTAGAACATGGGGAGAGGCGGTTATCTCGGTCATACACAAAGAAGGGAAAGATCCCACACATTGTGCCTCATATAGGCCAATAAGTTTGTTATGCAATGACGTTAAGATATTGAGCGCTATAATAGCAAAAAGACTCCAGAAGATCATCAACAAGTTGATTAACCCAGATCAGACCGGCTTTATACCTGGAAGACTGGGAATAAACAACATTAGGCGCACGCTTAACGTAATATCAACTGCCCAATCACAGTCTCACCCATCAATGCTTCTCGGGCTTGATGCCGAGAAGGCATTTGATCGGGTGGACTGGCTATTTCTGGAGCATGTCCTAAGTAAAATGGGATTTGATGAAACATTTATTGAGTGGTTCGAAGTCCTATATAAAAACCCCACTTCCAGAGTCCGTGTCAACGGTCATATCTCAGATAGTTTTCTATTAAAAAGAGGAACACGTCAAGGTTGCTGCCTGTCCCCAATTTTGTTCGCTATAAGTATTGAACCCTTAGCAGAACTAATTAGAAGTAACCCATTAATTCTAGGTATATCAGACAAGACAAAGGATCACAAACTATCATTATACGCGGATGATGTCATTTTGTACATTAGAGATCCCAGCACTTCTATACCTGAACTTTTAAAAGTTTTGAAAGACTTTGGTGTGGCCTCAGGCTATAAAGTCAACGAATCGAAATCTGAAGCCTTGATGTTAAATGGGTGCTGGCCATCAGAACTATCTGATAAGGTCAAATTTAACTGGTCACCTCAGGGATTTCGATACTTGGGAATAATTATTTCCCTGAATGCATCTCAACTGTACAATTTGAATTATGTGAAATTAATAGAACAGATACAAAAAGACCTGGAAAGATGGGAATTATTGCCACTATCCTTCTTTGGTAGGATTGAGACAGTTAGAACAAACATTCTACCCAGACTGTTATACTTGTTTCTGTCTCTTCCTATTTGGATTTCTGCAGCTAAATTCAAAAAGTTACAAAAAATGATTTCTTCTTTTATTTGGCAGAAAAAGAAACCCAGAATCAAATTTACGCACTTGACCAACAGTAAAGCACGTGGTGGTCTAAATGTACCAAATTTGAAATTATATTACTGGGCTGCACAATTACACGGGGCAGTAGAATGGTTGAAACAAAACAAAGAAACAACATGGCTATCTCTAGAGCAAAATTCGTGCCCTGGAGTCTCACTACAAGCATTACCATTCTGCTCAAATGAGATATGGACAAAGTATAAAATTTCAAATATCTGGATGAAGTGCACACATAAGGTTTTAAATTATGTAAAAAAAATAATAAATGCACCACAGTCTATATCTAGGGCAATGAAAATTTCCGAGATAATAGATTTCAAACCTAGACATTTTGATTCAAGATTTAAAGAATGGGAAAATAAGGGGCTTATTTTTATTGAGGACTTATTTGATGGTGACACCCTGAAATCATTTAACCAATTACAGGAAAAATTTGGCTTGATATCCACAGATTTCTACAGGTTTTTGCAATTGAGAAGCTACCTGACTTCGCATAAAGAATGGCAATTTCTTACATCGCAGTCTTCTGATTTAGAAGTTTTCTTCATCAAGATGATAAAGAAAGGGGATGGTAAAAAAATTGTTTCACATCTATACAAATTACTACAGACAATTGTAGCGGGGAGCTCTCTTGGAATAAAGGAAAAGTGGGAACTAGAAATGAATGTTGTGATTGAGGACCAGATTTGGGAACAGGTATGTGAGAATGGTCATAAACTGACCAGCAGCCCCACATGGAAAGAATTCATATGGAAAGTGAATCTCCGCTTTTTCAAAACTCCATTTATTATCTCCAAATTTGACAAAACAAAGACAAATCTTTGCTGGAGACAATGCGGACAAATTGGAGATCACACACACATTTTCTGGGATTGTCCTAAACTGAAAATGTACTGGGAGGGGATCCAGGCGGAAATCTATAACATTTTACAAACTAATATAAGGAATGACCCGCTGGTCTTTGTTCTTGGAGTGCTTCCCTGTGACTTTTTATGTAAAGAAAAAATGTATCTATTCAAAGTCATCATAATGGTGGCAAGAAAGATGATAACTATGTCCTGGTGTAAGCCATTACCTCCGACTGTTGATCAATGGAAAGAAAGGCTTCTTAGGGTATACACAATGGAAAAAATAACAGCAAAGCTCAACCTTGACATGGCCTTATTCAAGAGGAGGTGGACTCCATTAATTACTTACTTTGGACTAACATTACAGGACACCTAGCTGATTCAGCATAGACACCTACAGGCCTGGACCCTCAAAAGTAAAAGGGTGTATTTCTGTTTTTATTATTTCACTTCATGAGTATCAATCACCATGAAAATTCTACTCAATTTGATTTTTACATAATTATCAATATTCTTATTATCTATTCAACCATTTATTTTAACTTTCAGACCTCTGACACTGTCATAAAAATATGGAATAACCTTGCCGATAGGTTCTCTGTTCATGCTGTTCCTATTTTTGGCGTTTTCTATTTTTTCACTCAGATATGGAACAAAAAAAAAAAATGTAAAGCTTTTAACAAGAATAATTTTGTAAGTGTGTTTAAGTATGTAAAGCTTGAAATATCAATAAAAGCATTTGTTCAAAAAAAAAAAAATTTCAAAGTGTTTTCAGACCGGGAGAAGGGACAGAGCTGGGGACCTTTGGGGCTTGTGCCCTTCCTCAGAGCCGAGCCGAGCCAGAGGAAAATATTCTAAGTGTAGAGGGTGGTTGGACTACCAGGGGCGCGAAGAGAGGAGGCAGAGGGAAATATTCTAAGTGTAGAGGGTGGTTGGACTACCAGGGGCGCGAAGAGTGGAGGCAGAGGGAAATGTTCTAAGTCTAGAGGGTGGTTGGACTACCAGGGGCGCGAAGAGAGGAGGCAGAGGGAAATATTCTAAGTGTAGAGGGTGGTTGGACTACCAGGGGCGGGAAGAGAGGAGGCAGAGGGAAATATTCTAAGTGTAGAGTGTGGTTGGACTACCAGGGGCGCGAAGAGAGGAGGCAGAGGGAAATGCACTAAGTGTAGAGGGTGGTTGGACTACCAGGGGCGCGAAGAGAGGAGGCAGAGGGAAATATTCTAAGTGTAGAGTGTGGTTGGACTACCAGGGGCCGTTAAAATTTCAAAGTGTTTTCAGACCGGGAGAAGGGACAGAGCTGGGGACCTTTGGGGCTTGTGCCCTTCCTCCGGTGTCAAGCAGTGGTATCCATAAACTTCGACCACCTCCAGCAGATTTACAGGCAAGGCAATTTTCAAAAACTGTTGACCTCCAGGCAGTGCGAGGCTCGCTTTTCCACTGACCGAACGGCATTCGTGGCATGCCATCGGAGGGCCTCCGCGGGCCCCTGGACCTCCAGGGCGCATTCTGCGGTCGGTTCCCCCGGCCAGCATGCTCGCCTCCCACGGCCCGGGGCTGCGACTCTTGCGGTCCTCCGCATCCCGCATCCCGGTGCCTGACACCCATTGGTAGCGAGACCGAGACGCCCCGTCTCTCTCCTCACAGCGGTCCTTCCACGGAGTCCGTCGCAGGGTGTCCCGGACCCCCCCATCCCGTCGGGAGGGGGGCAGCTCCTGCAGACTGCGGCGCCGTCTCCAGAAGCAACTCGGTGTTCTCAAAGCGAACAGGACATAAGCGTGTATGTTGTGTATATATACATCCCTCCCCGGAGGGAGGGATGAAGCAGCCGAGCCGAGCCGCGGGCCCCGGTTCCTCCGAGACCCCCGGTGAGGCCAACCCAGACCAGACCGCCTCCGGCTCGCGGTGGGTGGGTCAGGCTAGCCCCGCTCGCCCGGGGCCTGCCTCCACCCGCCCGACTGGGGAGGTTTAGACGGTTGGGCTACCTGGTTGATCCTGCCAGTAGCATATGCTTGTCTCAAAGATTAAGCCATGCAAATCTAAGTACACACGGCCGGTACAGTGACACTGCGAATGGCTCATTTAATCAGTTATGGTTCCTTTGATCGCTCTCACGTTACTTGGATAACTGTGGCAATTTTTGAGCTTATACATGCAAACGAGCGCTGAGCTCCGGGGATGCGTGCATTTATCAGACCCAAAACACTCACATCCCATTCGAGCTGATTGTAATAAAAACTGAAAAAAATGATTTATTGGGAGCCAGGGTGGAGCTCAGCCCGGCCGTTCTGAGCAGAAATGACCAAATCGCTTTATCTCGCCAGCAGAGACGCATTTGTGCACACAAGACATTTACCTGCAAAACTGGCAAAATTACACCAGCTCTGCCTCTCATTATGCTATATGTGACACAACAGGCAGTCTGGAGTCTGATCAGGACCTGTCTGCTTGAGCTGCAGTGCGCTGAGCCAGCTGGGGGGGACCGTGAAAAATCAGCGGCATGTCTGACCACCACAAGCCGAGGAAGGCGCACTGTGTTCGGCTGCGCGGTCGGCCTCCACTCACCCCCCGTGGAAGGCGAAGACAGGCATCTCCGCCTCATCCCACACCCCATTCGGACTGATTGTAATAAAAACTGATCAAAATGATGCATTGGGAGCCAGGGTGGAGGTCAGCACGGCCGTTTTAAACAGAAATGACCAAATCGCTTTATCTCGCCGAGAGAAGCGATATTTGTACACACAGCATATTTACCTGCGAAACTGGCGAAATTACACCAATTCTGCCTCTCATTAGGCTATATGTGAGGCAACTGATTAAAATGATGTATTGTGAGCCAGGGTGGAGCTCAGCCCGGCTGTTCTGAGCAGAAATGACCAAATCGCTTTATCTCGCCAGCAGAGACGCATTCGTGCACACAAGACATTTACCTGCAAAACTGGCAAAATTACACCAGCTCTGCCTCTCATTATGCTATATGTGACACAACAGGCAGTCTGGAGTCTGATCAGGACCTGTCTGCTTGAGCTGCAGTGCGCTGAGCCAGCTGGGGGGGACCGTGAAAAATCAGCGGCATGTCTGACCAGCACAAGCCGAGGAAGGCGCCCCGTGGTCGGCTGCGTGTAAAAAATGGTTGGACTAGCAGGGGCGCGAAGAGAGGAGGCAGAGGGAAATTTTCTAAGTGTAGTTTTTCACCGGTTTTCAGCCAGCCAGACTGTTTTTTGGAGATTTTGGTTGGAGGAGCAGCAGCGCTCTGTGGATTTAGACGGAGACGCCGGCGCGGAAAACGAGCTGGAGCGCTCGTCAAGCTGCGACAGCGGGGATTGCGCACCGCTCTCCCGTCCATACACTTGGGAAACGTCCGCTCTCTGGCTAACAAAATGGTGGAACTGCTTCTTCTCCTAACCAAGAACTCAGACTTTTGCCGTTCAGCCGCCCTGTGCTTCACTGAAACCTGGCTCAGCGAACACATCCCGGACAGCGCACTACGGCTGCCGGGCTTCCAGCTGTTCCGTGCGGACCGCTGCACGGAACTGTCTGGGAAGTCAAAGGGTGGAGGAACGTGCTTCTACATTAACGAAGGTTGGTGTACAGATGTCACAGTGCTAAAGAAGTTATGCAGCCCTCACTTGGAATCACTCTTCATAAACTGTAGACCATTTTATTCACCGCGGGAGTTCGCATCGTTTGTGCTGGTCGGTGTGTACATTCCACCGCAGGCGTGCGTAACGGAGGCGTTACATCACCTCGCCGACCAGATTACAGACGTGGAGAAAACACACCCGGACTCTCTGCTAATCATTCTCGGGGATTTTAACAGAGCAAATCTAAAGGTCGAAATGCCAAAATATAGACAGCACGTGACGTGTGTCGTGTTCGTGCAGGAGTCAATGACCACAACGTGTTGCTTCGTTTGTCGCGTTTACTGAACTGCCCCACACCTTACATTTTACGACCTTGCCGTACATCACTGCTGAAAACCTTAAAGACACAGTAACCTGTCAATTGCAGTGCATAACCTACCAGAGTCCAACAGGACACTTTATGAAAACAAACTGCATGTTTTCAGACATAACATTTTCCCCCCCACCCCCCCAGGGAACAGAAACATAACATTCACCTCGCACCCCACCCCAATGTCAATGTCACCCTGTCACATAGTCCCCATGCCAGACAGGCGGGGCCCTCATTCTCTGAGGGCGTGCTGGCCCTGAAGCTGCGTCGAGTGGCGCTGGTGGGTCCCCTGCCGCTCGATTAGCTCCTGGCCGGGGCTGCCAACCTAGAGCTGCCGACGACAGAGGTGAGGCTGGTACAGTGGGGCTTGCAACTCTGTGCAGGCGGTTTGAGTGCCAACGAGTCCCGTTCTCCAGTCTGTAAGTGGCCGGCCCCACCTGCTTAGTCACCCGCAGGGGCTCTGACCAGTATGACTGCAGCTTATTTTGGCGGTGAAGGCGTTTGATCCTGACCCAATCCCCAGCCGAAAGTGAGGGGGTCTGCACTCTACGTGTGGCATCATACTTCTCTTTCATCCGAGCCTGCGAATGTTTCACCTGAGCTCTGGCTTTCTGGAGCCCTGGGCTCCCACGTGCAGGAGGTGGCTCAGCTCTCAAGCGGTCCAGTGGTTGCTTTAGTTCACGTCCAATCATTAGCAATGCAGGTGACACTCCAGTGGTGGAATGTTTGGATGCCCGGATGGTCAGGAGAGTTTGGTTGAGAGCGTCGCTGAAGGTCTTCCCCTCCTCCAGGCAGGCTCGGATACCATTCTTGAGAGTTTTATTCAGTCTTTCCACCCCTCCGTTACTCTCTGGGTGATACACTGCCGTCCTGATGTGCTTGATGGACCGCAGCGTGAGAAACTCTGCGAACTCCGCTGATGTGAATTGGGGCCCGTTATCCGTCGTGACCACACCCGGGAGGCCCCAGCGCCCAAACAGGTTGTCTAGGCGGTCGACGATGGAGTGCACGGTGATGGAGCTCAACTGGAAAACCTCTGGCCATTTCGAATGAAGATCGTGCACCACCAGCAGGTAACGGGCATGAGCAGGCGCCCCGTGAAGTTCACCGCAGATGTCGACCTGGATATGTTCCCAGGGTGAAGACGGCCAAGGGGTTGGGGTGAGAGGGGCTGTGGTGGGCTGGCCTGTTTTCCCACTCAGAAGGCAGCAGGCGCAGTTACGCACCAGCTCCTCAACGTCAGAGTCTATGTGGGGCCACCAAACTGTATCCCGGCAGCGCTGCTTTACCTTGACCACCCCAAGGTGCCCCTCATGTGCCATGTGTAGTACTCTGGACCTGAGAGTCTCTGGAACGACCGCACGGTGACCGCGAGCTAGGCACACAGCCCCCCAGCAGGAGAGCTCGTTGCGGAAGCGGTAGTAGGGAAGCAGCCTGTCATCCACTTTGGCAGGCCAGCCATCCCGGACGTAGGTGCGGAGAGTCGTGAGGGCCTCATCAGCAGCTGAGGCCTGCTGCAGCTCCGCCAGGGTGACTGCTGAGCTGAGGGGCCCGTGCAGGATGTGGACCCAGTCTTCCTCGCTCTCTGGGTCTGATGACACCCCACCCATCTCCTTCGTCACCGACACAGCCCTGGACAGGAGGTCGGCCACCGTGTTGGCCCGCCCAGGCACAAACTCCAGACTGAAGTTGTACTGGTTCAGCCTGTCAGCCCACCTTAGCAGTCTCATAGGCCTGTGCCCCGAGCCTTGGGTCGCCAGCAGTGCCGTCAGCGCTTGGTGGTCTGTGCGAATGGTGAAAGCCCTCCCGTATAAATAAACATGCCAGCGTTCGCAAGCCCACAGGCAGGCCAGAGCCTCCCTCTCCCCCACCGAATACTTCTGCTCCGCTGGGGTAAGTGCTCGTGAGGCGAAAGCTACCGGGCGTTCCACCCCGTCTTGAGTCTGGGAGAGGACAGCGCCCAGCGCCACCCCGGAAGCATCACAGGTGACCAAGGTGGGCGCAGTCAGGCTGAAATGGGTCAGTGTGGGCGGGGACGTGAGCTGCTGTTTGATGACGCGCACGGCCTCATGGCAGGCCGGGGTCCAGTCCCACGCCGCCTCCTTCCTGAGCAGCCGGCGCAAAGGAGCTGTTGAATCAGAGAAGCGTGGCATGAACCTGAGATAGTAGGCGGCCATCCCCAGGAATGAAGACAGCTGGGATGGAGACTGCGGATCTGGGAGGGACAGAATGGCTTCAGTGTGGGACATAATCGGGGTGATGCCCTCCTTCGAGAGCCTGAAGCCCAAGAACTCGACTTCCTCAGCCCCGAACATGCACTTTTCAGCGTTCAGTGTGACCCCATGCTGTTCGAAACGCTGAAAGACTTGCTGCAGGCGAGCATCATGCAGTGTGGTGGAGGGTGCATGCACGACCACGTCATCCAGGTAGATGGAGACACCCTGGATACCAGCCAGAATGAGTGACATTATCTTTTGAAAGCAGCTCGGGGCTGATGAGAGTCCAAATGCCATGCGTTTGAATCTGAAGACCCCCATGTGCGTGACAAACGCTGTAAGGTCCATGCTGGGTCGTGCCAGAGGAACCTGCAGATAGCCATTTCGTAGGTCCATCTTACTGAAGACAGTGGAGCCGTGGAAATGGCTAGTCAGTTCCTCAGCCGTGGGCAGGGGGTACTTGTCGGGGATGATGGCTTTGTTCACGTCTGTGAGGTCCACACAGAGTCGCAGTCCGCCCCCCTTTCTCTTAGCTATCACCAGGTTCGACACCCACGGCGAGGCGTTGACAGGCTCAATGACGTCTGCCCCCACCAAGCGCTGCAGCTCGGCTTCCACTGCATCACGGAGAGCCAGAGGAATGCGCCGTAGAGGCTGGATGACAGGGCGCACTGACTGGTCGACCGTAGGCTGGTGTACAAATCCTGTCATGCGGCCCAGCCCGTTGAACAGTTGTGGGTAGCGGTCAGGCCAGGAGGTGGCGACCTGCAGGACATGCTGGCCTCTAGCATCACTCACAGCAAAACCCAGGGCAAGGAACAAGTCTAGGCCCATAATGTTCGCTCCCCTCCGGGTGATGCAGAACTGGGTGTTAGGTGCACATTGTTGGTCATATCTGACGGGAAGGCAAACCACGCCCAGAGTGGAGATGGGAGAATGGCCGTAGCCCAACAGGGGTTCAACTGCTGCTCCCAGAGGCACCTGACTGAAGAAGCGGTCATAAGTGCATTTGTTCAGGATGGACACTTTGGCTCCCGTGTCCACGAGGAGCGGAATTAGAGCTGTGCCCACACGGCATGTGCAATGTTTGAGGGCAGGCCGTGAGGTCTGAACAGTGTTTATGGGGACAGCAGCAGTATCATGGGAAGCAGGGGAAGAGCGACAGCAGCGTGCAAAATGGTTCAACTTGCTGCAGTTGCGGCAACGTTTTCCCCGAGCAGGGCATGATTGATCTCTGGCAGCATGTTTAGAGGAGCCACAGTTGCTACAGCTCTTGGCCCCACTCTCTCTGGGCCCCCTGTCCACTCTCTGTACATCCAAACTGTCACTCACCCCGTCGTTTGAGTCTGCAGTCTCAGTATGATGAACTGACGGCGGTGATGACGTCATCGGGTCGCGCACCGCGCGGCCGAACTTGCGCGCCTCCGCTAGGGCCGTTTCCAACTGTTTTCCAATCACTACAGCATCTGCTAGTGTCATGGAGTCTGACTCTAATAAAAGTCTCTCCCTCAGTTGGTCGCATGACGTTTTCTCTATTAACTGGTCAACTACAAGTCCATCCTCCAAAGCCCCAAAGTCACAAAGCCTAGCCAGCTCACGTAAAGCTGACACGAAGTGGGCAACGGTCTCACCCGGCTTTTGGGTCCTCTGACGAAACTCGAAGCGGTACATCCGCCGGCTTTTCCCGGAGCTGAAGTGTGCCTTCAAAGCGGCCGTAGCTGTGGCGTACTTATCGTCCAATAAGGTGAGCGTGGCGAAGACTCGCTGTCCCTCCTGCCCGAGGCAATGGCGTAGGAGCGCACACTTCCTGGCCTCCGCTAGGTCCGTGTGTCCCAACGCCAGCAGATAATCCTCAAATGACCGCAGCCACCGATCCCAGGGAACAGCTGGGTCGCCGGGAACAGGTAGGAAAGGTGGAGGAGGCGGTAAGGCGAGTTCAGACATCCTCGTTCGCCAAATGTCGTGTTCGTGCAGGAGTCAATGACCACAACGTGTTGCTTCGTTTGTCGCGTTTACTGAACTGCCCCACACCTTACATTTTACGACCTTGCCGTACATCACTGCTGAAAACCTTAAAGACACAGTAACCTGTCAATTGCAGTGCATAACCTACCAGAGTCCAACAGGACACTTTATGAAAACAAACTGCATGTTTTCAGACATAACAACGTGTCCCACCAGGGACATGAACACTCTGGACCACTGCTACACCACAATAAAGGACGCATATCGCTCTGTCCCCCGTGCTGCTTTGGGACTTTCTGACCACTGCCTGGTCCACCTCATCCCATCCTACAGGCAAAAGCTGAAATCTGCTAATCCTGCAGTGAAAACTGTGAAGAGATGGACAGACGAGTCAAAGATGCAGTTACAGGCCTGCTTTGACTGGTTGAACTTTCTGCGCCAGCTCAGAAAGTTCAACCTGCCTCAGGAGCTGCTGATCATATTCTACACTGCAATAGTCCAGTCTGTCCTGACCACGTCCATCACTGTCTGGTCACAAACTGTTAAGACTCCTCCCCTCAGGCCGGCGTTACAGAGCACTGTACGCCAAAACCACCCGCCACAAGGACAGTTTTTTTCCCCCGGGCTGTCGCTCTGATGAACTCTGAGCAGTCACAGAGCGAGAGACCATCCACATGAACAATAAACAATGACTCTGCCCTGTAAATATTCACTGTACAATGACCCCGGTGTATATATTACCTATATTTTATATGTACAGATTGAGATTTATTTTATTGTGTTTTATTTTATTCTTATTTCGCTATTTAAGTTTGTACTGTACCAGAGAGTAAAAGTTACCAGAGGCAAATTCCTTGTATGTGCACATACTTGGCCAATAAAGCTGATTCTGATTCTGATTCTGTAGAGGGTGGTTGGACTACCAGGGGAGCGAAGAGAGGAGGCAGAGGGAAATATTCTAAGTGTAGAGGGTGGTTGGACTACCAGGGGCGCGAAGAGAGGAGGCAGAGGGAAATATTTTAAGTGTGGAGGGTGGTTGGACTACCAGGGGCGCGGAGAGAGGAGCTAGAGGCTTGTGCCCTTCTCCCGGTGCCGTTAAAATTTCAAAGTGCGACCAGAGATTACACTCACTTCTCGAGAGTTCATAAGAGTCACTCAAGAATTGATTATTTCTGTATTTCAAAACAAGAAGCCCATAGAGTGGATGAATGCAACATTGAGCCCCAAACCCTTTCAGATCATGGCCCAGTGGTTATGTCATTATGTATGGACCAAAATAAGACTCGGAAACTATGGAGATTAAATGTGTCACTTTTAAATAACCTGGAGGTGGTTCAAGATATAAAAAACGAATTTAAAAATTTTCTTGACATAAATGATAATAATGAAGTCTCCCCTTCCACCTTGTGGGGACACAGCGAAAGCAGTGTTAAGGGGCAAAATTATATCATTATCCTCTAAATTGAAAAAGGAACGCGAAAAAGATCAAAGGTTATTAGAAGAACAAATCAAGAAATTAGAGACAGAACACAAAAAAAACAAATAAGGACACTATTTTCATAGAACTAAGTAAATGTAGACAGCAATTAAATGATTTATTAACATACAAAGCAGAGGGGGCCTTACGCTTCACTAGTCAAAAGTATTACGAACAAGGGAATAAAGCAAGTAGGCTGCTCGCTTTCCAATTAAGAAAAGCACAAGCAAGCCGAACGATACAAAAGTTACTTGCCCAAACTCAAAAAAATTGGTGTCTCACCCCAAAGAAATAGCCAACGCCTTTTCTAATTATTATGAACAACTTTATGATTCAACAACCTCCCCCAATAAATCAGAAAAAATTAAACAACTTCTCCAACAATTAACCTTACCAAACTGGACCAAACTGAATCTAAAGCTATGATAGAAACTATCACTGAAGAAGAAATAAAAAACACTATTAAAAAGCTCAAAATAACAAATCGCCAGGCCCGGATGGGTTTCCCGGGGAGTTTTATAAATGTTTTCAAGCCGAGATGATTCCCCTTCTACATAGAGTATATAACTATGCGCTGAATGCGAGAGACCCACCTAGAACATGGGGAGAGGCGGTTATCTCGGTCATACACAAAGAAGGGAAAGATCCCACACATTGTGCCTCATATAGGCCAATAAGTTTGTTATGCAATGACGTTAAGAATATTGAGCGCTATAATAGCAAAAGACTCCAGAAGATCATCAACAAGTTGATTAAACCCAGATCAGACCGGCTTTATACTGGAAGAGACTGGAATAAACAAACATTAGGCGCACGCTTAACGTAATATCAACTGCCCAATCACAGTCTCACCCATCACTGCTTCTCGGGCTTGATGCCGAGAAGGCATTTGATCGGGTGGACTGGCTATTTCTGGAGCATGTCCTTAAGTAAAATGGGATTTGATGAAACATTTATTGAGTGGTTCGAAGTCCTATATAAAAACCCCACTTCCAGAGTCGTGTCAACGGTCATATCTCCATAGTTTTCTATTAAAAAGAGGAACAGTCAAGGTTGCTGCCTGTCCCCAATTTTGTTCGCTATAAAGTATTGAACCCTTAGCAGAACTAATCTAGAAGTAACCCATTTAATTCTAGGTATATCAGACAAGACAAAGGATCACAACTATCATTATACGCGGATGATGTCATTTTGTACATTAGAGATCCCAGCACTTCTATACCTGAACTTTTAAAAGTTTTGAAAGACTTTGGTGTGGCCTCAGGCTATAAAGTCAACGAATTCGAAATCTGAAGCCTTGATGTTAAATGGGTGCTGGCCATCAGAACTATCTGATAAGGTCAAATGTAACTGGTCCACCTCAGGGATTTCGATACTTGGGAATAATTATTTCCCTGAATGCATCTCAACTGTACAATTTGAATTATGTGAAATTAATAGAACAGATACAAAAAGACCTGGAAAGATGGGAATTATTGCCACTATCCTTCTTTGGTAGGATTGAGACAGTTAGAACAAACATTCTACCCAGACTGTTATACTTGTTTCTGTCCTCTTCCTATTTGGATTTCTGCAGCTAAATTCAAAAAGTTACAAAAAATGATTTCTTTCTTTGATTTGGCAGAAAAAGAAACCCAGAATCAAATTTACGCACTTGACCAACAGTAAAGCACGTGGTGGTCTAAATGTACCAAATTTGAAATTATATTACTGGGCTGCACAATTACACCGGGGCAGTAGAATGGTTGAAACAAAACAAAGAAACAACATGGCTATCTCTAGAGCAAAATTCGTGCCCTGGAGTCCTCACTACAAGCATTACCATTCTGCTCAAATGAGATATGGACAAAGTATAAAATTTCAAATATCTGGATGAAGTGCACACATAAGGTTTTAAATTATGTAAAAAAAATAATAAATGCACCACAGTCTATATCTAGGGCAATGAAAATTTCCGAGATAATAGATTTCAACCTGAACATTTTGATTCAAGATTTAAAGAATGGGAAAATAAGGGGCTTATTTTATTGAGGACTATTTGATGGTGGACACCCTGAAATCATTTAACCAATTACAGGAAAAATTTGGCTTGATATCCACAGATTTCTACAGGTTTTTGCAATTGAGAAGCTACCTGACTTCGCATAAAGAATGGCAATTTCTTACATCGCAGGTCTTCTGATTTAGAAGTTTTCTTTCATCAAGATGATAAAGAAAGGGGATGGTAAAAAAATTGTTTCACATCTATACAAATTACTACAGACAATTGTAGCGGGGAGCTCTCTTGGAATAAAGGAAAAGTGGGAACTAGAAATGAATGTTGTGATTGAGGACCAGATTTGGGAACAGGTATGTGAGAATGGTCATAAACTGACCAGCAGCCCCCACATGGAAAGAATTCATATGGAAAGTGAATCTCCGCTTTTTCAAAACTCCATTTATTATCTCCAAATTTGACAAAACAAAAGACAAATCTTTGCTGGAGACAATGCGGACAAATTGGAGATCACACCACATTTTCTGGGATTGTCCTAAACTGAAAATGTACGGGGAGGGGATCCAGGCGGAAATCTATAACATTTTACAAACTAATATAAGAATGACCCGCTGGTCTTTGTTCTTGGAGTGCTTCCCTGTGACTTTTTATGTAAAGAAAAAATGTATC
>SRSE01000394.1:32500-58805 GCA_005024645.1 Planiliza haematocheilus | reverse complement strand
CCTGCAGAGTGAACCCTCCACTGCTCACCCAGCTCTAGAAATCCTTTCCCTCACTTTTTCCCTTTTGCCCTGGCGCCCCACCTTCTCCACCACCCCTCCAGGCTCCTTATATGGGAGCGAGGAAGACCCATGTGGTATGGACTGAACCAATCATGTGTGGATTAACTGGGAGCGGCTCAAAGGCAAAGTCTCTCGCCGTCCCTTAAAACACATGGATGATGGAAGGAAGAGTATATAGTGTGCTGTGCTGATCATAGGTTCTCATACACTGAGAACTGAGTAATGTTTCATCCAATATATCATAATTTGCAGCTGCATCTTATGAAATATCATTTTTATAGGATGTGCTGATTCCTAGCTGATGTATTTATGTATTTATGAATTACTAAAATATAAACCAGTAAATCTGTTGTGTCATTTTGTTTTCAAACTCTGGACTTTCTGCACTGCACTTTGCTCAGCCGCAGTGTCACTCTGATTGGATTTCACGTTGATCGTGTTCAGGTTTTTGTAAGTGATGCTCTGTTCCTCTACAGCAAATCCA
The DNA here is from genome assembly GCA_005024645.1 of Planiliza haematocheilus. Taxonomy (NCBI): domain Eukaryota; kingdom Metazoa; phylum Chordata; class Actinopteri; order Mugiliformes; family Mugilidae; genus Planiliza; species Planiliza haematocheilus. The sequence continues at coordinate 58,261 of SRSE01000394.1, read as the reverse complement.
TGTTTTTTGATCATCCAGACAAACAAACGAGCTAAAAACAGAAAATACATCACTTCCTGATTCCTGAAAATAGCTACCAGACACTGACAAAGATTTACTGGGGGAGGGCTGTTGGTCCAGCCACTTTAGTGCGCTGAAAATAATCCACTACACTGCTGCACGAGTGTCTAGACAGGCGAAGTGTGTGTGCGTGTGTGTGCATGTGTGTCCTGCAGAGTGACGCTGATAAATAGCTGACCATTTGTGTTACTTAATGGCTGCTGAGCAATTACAACCCACACACTCGTTAAATGCTGCAGCTTTCCCACCGATTCACACACATATATATTAGAAAAGGTCAAAAAGCGACCATGAGCATACATCATAGGTGCAATCATGTCTTCACCAGAAGAGTCACATACTGTACACATCAACAAAGACACATGATGAGGGTGACACCCCAGCAGCAACCAGTTAAAGGAATATTCTGCCGCAGGAAATGGAGCCACTAATTACAGTGTGAACTCTCTGGGGATCCACGGAGGAAATACATGTAAAACATTCCCTCGGGCAACACACACTCACACACACACACACACACACACATCACTGCCAACCACATCAGCCCCAAATCACCAGCTAGACTAAATGTCCACCTTAAAATACACACATCCGTCGCTCCAGGAATGCTCTGGAAAAACAACGGGGGACAGAAATCGGCATGCTGAGGTTCTACGTTTTCTATTTCTATCTGTTTGTTGTTCCTGTCAAATGGAGTAAGAAAGCTGTTTCAGCAGAAAATGTGGGATAAAAGATGATTGTTTTTGTAATGTAAAAAAGTCATTCAATATGTATGTTTGTGTATGACGTGTACTCCTAACGCGGTTCCTGCCCTCCACTGATTTCAGCATTTTTTCCCACGAAATGTTCTTTTTTTGTCAAAGCCTGGCACAGACGTTACCCATAATGCAGCAGAGCACTGGCAACAGGCCAGTTGGAGAATGATAAGTCTGTCGTAGTTAATGTAGCCTCAACGTACTGAGGTCTGATAAGATCAACTCCTCCCCCAATCATTTTCTTTTTTACATTCCTTGATATACTTTAACAGATTTTCTGCAGCTTCCTCAGTGCCCACAGAGGTTTTATACAACCTCTATTACATTTATAGTATTACCACGTGTAAAAGAAAAAGACCAGTGATCCAAGCGTGATGTGTAAAACTGGTCAAATCTACAAGAATTACGCTAATGCAGTTCCTTTTTTTATATAACTCACCTGTTTAAATTATACATAGGCTTAAAAAATGTATAATTAAAAGCATGCCTACTTTAAGTGAAAGGTAGGTACCTGCACAAGTTGATAACTGTCTGCCAAGACATTACCTGCCAACCTCAGCTCCATTTACGCTCCATTTTTGAATTAGTCATGCACTGCCAAGATGGTAGCGGCCCGAGACACCACACTGAGAGTCTCCGGCCGCTAGGAAACCTAAAAGTGACAGCAAGAAGGGTTTTTCCACTTTTATATACAGTCAGTGGTGGAGTTTCCCTTATCCTCTGAGAACCATCAATGTTTGTGGAAACTTTTAAACCAGTTTATCTTTTAGTTACTGAGGTATTTCAGTGTAAAGGCAAAATAGATGTCAGGCGTATTTTTTGGACCTTTTCCTTTACTTACTGTGTATCAAAAAAATAAAGTGAGTTATTTTTGTTCTCTGCAACTAATGGCAAGTAAAATAAATATAGTTTGTTTTTCACTATTTAATAATGTTGCAGTTTATTACGTACAGGTTTTAAATACACGTCATCATCCAATCATTCAGTGTCACAACTGGGCTTTAATTTATCTTCACAGTATGATATCCCAGGCTCGTCATTGTCTTTCTGTGTCTTGGGAAATTTATCAGGCTCTATGCCAGAGAATAATAATAATATCAGTGGCAAAGCTCTTCACCCTCTGGGTCAGTCTGGATGTGTGTGTATTTGTATTGGGTCATCGATCTGATCTTGGTGACAGTCATATTGATTTGTGTAACTCGATGTCCCCACTGTGTGGACTCTCACATAGTCAACAAAGATATTTGCAGTAAGTGAGTACAATACAGTTTATGTGGACGAAAAGAGAAATGTTTGATAAATGTCTTCTGCCTTATTGTAAAATACTTTACATACCACACACCACAACTAAAAACGTGCACAGTTGATTTTGGTGTTTAAGGTCCGAACACACCGAATTGACATCAAACAGCTACAGGCAACAAATGCTGACTGTGACATTGCCTCATGTCACTCGCGTCTGAACCAAATAGTTGCACTTAAATGCACTGCAAAGACCACAGCAAACAGCAAGCTGGCACATTCGTTCTGCACCTGCATGAAGGAAATAACTCTTCATACCAGCAGGTGGCAGTAGTTTGTATTTGTTATTCAAAAGGGGACACCATAAGAGTTACTCTTAGCCAGGAAGCTAGGAAACTGAGATGCTAAGAAGAGCTGCCACACAGAGCCGGTCTCTCCTGAATCACACTGAAAAGTTGATCCAAAGTTAATTATTTGTTTATTTGAATGAGCCACATCAGTTTAGCAAGTATTGTCCAAATTCAACCAATTTAAACTTAATTTTAAAGATCCAATACCGATTCACAAAATCCCCGGGTCAATTTTTAAACATGATCTGAGGGAGATCAAAAACACGACAGAAGCTATAACCCTGGGAGCGCGGTCAAGCCTAAAATCTGATTGGATTTAAGAAGTATGACGACAGGGAAGAGCTGTACAAAAGCAAAGCAATATGTAAGACGTGCCAGCTAGAGGTAAAATGTCACAAACACCTAAAATCTCTTGAACAATTTTTGTTTCTTGAAGAAATCCAGATAAATGCGAATCTTAACCTTGATCATGCTGAATTTAGCACTGGGCTAGCACTCACTAGAAATTAAGAAAATGTGTTTTGTTGCATTGAGCACTGTGCACAATCCTCTCTGACATTTGACCATATTTCTTTAAAAACTGCCACTGAATTTGTCAGGGTGATTGAAGACATAACAGAATGACTAATAATCCACTGGAGGAAGCTGCTGGGTTAATGACTAGCTGCGTACTCTGCTTACAGGCTGACAAACTGACCGACTGACTGACTGACTGACTGGCTGTCCAGATGATTGACTAGCAGGCAGACACAGCTGGAGGCAAGTTGTTAGAGCTGAATAGCTGCAGAGCAGAAGCAGCTTGTTTCCCTGTTTGCTATTAGAAGTCCTGCTGACTCACTGACAGACTGGTATGATGATCCTAATGAATGAACACTTCTCACTGACTGACAGGCTGCTGATCCAGCTACAGCTCTGGTGTGTGTAGCAACTCAATATGGCCACTAGGTAGTGCACTCTTCTAAAACTTTACAACTCAGTAAACTCCTTAAAGAAATGACCAAACTGAATAAGTAAACATTCATTAAAATGTTTGGAGCTTAGCGTCATTCCTCTTCTATCTGTACCATCTGTGTATTACTGTGTACGGCATGCAAGTGTTAGCCACTCTGGGAGTTAAGCGCTAATTCAACCCGAGACCACACACACGTGCACACAGAGAGCATTATTGTTTCCCAAATCTCTCTCATGAGGCTGCAGAGCAACTTTCAACTCACAGAGTGGGAACGAAAGAGTGAGAGAGGGAAAGTCTGACCCAGTAAAAGAAGAGCTGTGTTCACACTGGATCACGGATGATCCGTCCTTCTGTCTTGTGTTCTCTAAACTCTGATTAATGGTCTTCAAAGAATGTGGAGATTATGGCGCATTATACTGCCACCTACTGTAACACAGACTCTTACCGTAGGGTCAATTGCTTTTCATTAGGTAATATTTATCAAGATGTTAATGCACACAAAACTCAGTTTCAAGAAATCCTAAGAACTGTGCAGTATCATATTTTATAAACACTCCTGGCAACTTAAGCAAACAATCACAAGTAGCAGCACATTTTGATTTCAGTATTGCTAAATGCTGCATGGCAAATACCGGACGAAGTCTCTCACACATGGATTCACTGAAATCAGCATAAGTCCTCGTTGTATTACTTGTCTTAATCTCTATTCAGTTTTCAGTGAATTAAATATTTATGGTGCAGCTTCTATATTTAACCCACCAACCAACAGTTCAAGGAGGCACTCTGAAACTGAATTTAGACATCAAACAGTTCTGGAAAGGAAAGAAAATAGCCTTAAGTCAGTGAAGTGAGGGATATACTATTGTTTTCCATAGACGCTTCCTTCCCTGTATACATCCCACTTTTCCCACTCACTTGAACTGTACATAATCGATGGCCTGATGGCACTGAACAATGCAAGGCTCACTGCACCGACAGCGTGGATGTACTTTTGACCTGTCCACAGGATATTACACCGAGCACGTGTACCGTCTCATGCAGTCTGTGCCTGTGTGCACACATGGACATATGTGTATGTTTTTTTATCCACAGTGGAAACGCAAACACACCTGGAGTCAAACAGTAGCCGAGCGGACAGCCGCACTTTCACACGTATTATATAATACCTAGGTTACAGTGGCTCCATATGCCGTCCACACGCAGGGACATACAAAGACTGTTGACACTTGCTCACCACCCTAATTTGGTCAATGAAATCCAAAGTGCTGTTTGTGCATGTGCAGGTTTGAGTGTGTGTGATGCTGGCTCCCATATGTGTGTGTCCTGGTGTCGTGGGAAGGACTGAGTTTGCTTTTCACACTGAGGTGTCAGCGTCCGAACATATGAGCTAATAGATGGAGAAAAGGAGTGATGGATGGAAAGATGGAGAGTGAAGGATGGTTGGGGGATGGAGAAAAAAGGAGGCGAAGACTTAAATAGGATAAAACCCACATGGGAAAGAGAAGGGGAGCAGCTATCTGAGTGAATATATGTCAGCAGAAGGAGAGATTTACAGGCATATCTAGTCATGTACAGTAAAAAAAACAACATTTATATGAGAGACCTGGATTAAAATCTGATGGAGATGCTGTAGTTGACAGGTCAAAATAAGACCTGGTTGTTAAGAGTTCAAGGTTTGATTCTTAAGCCGACAATGACCATTGTTTGTCACACATGCCTCTTGCCTTGTGTCCTGTCTCCGTCTCATTTAATTAAGGCAGAAAAATGTTCACAAGGTCTCAAATTGTATAAATGAATTGTAATTTATTAGTTTGACACCTGTGAGAATGGTTTATTTCACTGGATGGTTCAGAAAAGTGTACTTTACCCATCAAGAGGTTATTTTTGTAGTATATACCTTATATGAATGCAAGAGAGCAGACGTCTTAGTAAAACTAAAATACAAACTAGATACTAAAAAATATGTATATATACATTTTTTTTGTTGTCCTGAATGATCAGAGGGGACGGGTGTCAGTATAGCCTTTGTCTGAATGAAGTTAATAGGTCAGTATGTCTCACAAGAGTCTCTGTTTAACATTGTTGTTTAATGAAGTTGCATACGTACTTGGCAAAGATGAAACATAAAATTAACTCAGCTATGATTAAAGTAAACAACACAGCAAGTTTTCTGTGCCAGCTTTCAGCAAGCAGCCGTCAGCACTCAGTTTGTACACAAAAAGTGTTTAGATTAGATATGGAGAACAGAGGAACAAATTGTTTTGTGTATTTGCATTTGATGCCCTTAGATTATATTTATTAAATAAATAAATGAAGCAGAATTGATAAAGAGTAGAAGCCGAAATTAAGAAAGACAGAGATGTTGGCAGGATGAAACGTTGGCACTAGTCAGCTTGATGATACCGTGTTGACATAATGATCACCTCTAAGTCATCATCTCTCTTTCGCTGTAAGCTGGGACTCAGGTGGTGCGGGGTGAATATGATTTAAAGCCGTGCGGCAGCAACAGCAAAGTGGCACCCTGCTTGATTTAAAGGTGCATTATCTGCGTAGTCCAGAAGCAATTGGATTAATCCTAAGAGCTGTGTTTATACGGAAGCAGTTGAGGTGTCGGATGTGTCTTTGTTATTAGATTTATTTCACCTGGCAAAGCTGTTTTTACTCCAGAGTTTCTGTAATTTAAGAGCAGGACGGAAGGTTTGGGGTTTTACATAACTGGCAGTATTATTTTTAGACTTTTACTACAACACATAGCCAGCAGGGTTTCTGTTCTATCCATTAAACAAACAGAAACGTATAGCTACTGCTTATCTGTGTTTGTATGGCTTAGCTTTTTGCAGCCAATCCTTACTACCCTACTGTGTATTTAACCTTCAAAGAGTAAGAAACTATTTCTGTGAATCAATATCAGTAGTAACAGTAGTCATAGTTTCAGCTGAAGGATTTTTGCACATGCACCGCAAACAATATGGCACAACAAGCGTTGCTCCTACCTTAACATAGTCCACTGCAGCGTCCAGGCCGGCGGCTGGCTCCCTGGGGAACACAGACAGAGACAAGGTCCGATTTAGAGAGCACATCTTCATCCAGTCAGAGAGCGTTGCCTTTTGGTTTCTCTCTGTAGTTCCTATTACAAATGAACTACAGGGCTGTTTGTATCAGAATCAGGTCCAGGTGGGTCTCTGCCTGGTGCTGATGCTGCTCCTCTAGCACTCTTTTTTGGGTTTATATAATTTGGTGGAGGCGTGGCGTGGACTTCACTGATCCAAACAGATGTCCATTTTAGCCATATGCTAGACCAAGAAGTCAAAGCTAGACTGTAAATATGAGATTTAACGTTATCCTGAGTTCACTAGGTCCGACTTTGCAGGTGGGTTTCTCATGGAGCGACACGTCAAGTGAAACCAAACCTCACACTGAACTATTTTAAATCTCCTTCCCTTTCTCAGTCTTACTCGCTGCCTGTCTCTCACTCCTTCTTTCTCTCAGTCAGTGGTAAACATGTTCACTCGCTGCCTGACTGACTTGGCCTCCCTCCCTCACCCTCTCTTTCTCCTCCCCCATCATAACACACATCGCAGCCACACGCCTGCCATTCTGAGTCCACTGACAATTTCACAGAGAGGTTTGAGCACACACAGTCAGACAGCAGCGGCCTATTTGTTTTTAAGGTTTCCCCCTTTTTTGTATTTCTTTGATTCCTTTATCCAAAAGCTGCTGAGAACCACATCAGACACTTTTCCATTTTTGGCCTCTTTCCCCTCGTCTCACCATTGCTCCTTTTCTTGGCCATGGTCATTTAATGGTCAGGTTTCACAGAGAACGGTTTCAAACATTGTATTTTAGCATTTTGTTTGTTTTAACCACCAGTGCGAGCTCCTCATTTTTGTTCCTTGACAAAAATCCCACTCATGTATGCACCGTTAACTCTCCATCTTTGCCTTGAATATTAGTTCCAGAGCATATCCGTGCAGCCCATTCACTCTCTTCTTACACGTCCAGGGGCTCAGTGAAAGAGGTAATTAGCTCAAATCCCTAGCTACATTAGCAGAGGTTGCTAGTTTAAATCCCTTAAGCCTGCGCTGGTGTTCCCACGGGAATATTAGCACAGTCTATTACCTACTAAACCAAACATGTTTAGCTCTAAGCCTTACCGGTTTTAATATAGCTCCAAATAATGAGTGGGATTTAGTTATGTAACTGAACACAAGCCTCAATTCACAACAATGTGGAGTAGTGTAGTGTTCAGGCCCCTCTATCACCTTCAGGATCTACCAGAGATTTAGGTTTGGAGAACCAAGGAAGCTCAGAATATATAAATTGATCCAATATATTCTGAATTCCCCCTCAGTGTCTCAAAACAGATCTACACAGAGCTGTCTTTAAGCAGAAGGAACATTATTGTTGTTGGCTGAACAAGTGTATCTGATGCTGCCACGAGAATGAAAGAAATACTAATGATCTGTGATAATTATCTCTACTGCATTTTAAATGTTTTAAGTTTTAACAATTTGACCAAAAAGTTCAGCTTCAAATCCCTGCCAGTTATTTGCATTTACTGTTGATGTGAACTGAGATGACACTAGAGTACACTGTGTCTCAAATACCACTTGCCAACGAAGCAAGCTCAACTCACCAAAGACGTTAAACACTTGTTTCCAATATAAGAAATCAATTTGGAAATCAATCAAATACTACCAATGAATGGTGCATCTGAAAATATGGCACTTATTTATATTTTTTGGTGGTTGTTTGCGTCATTATTATGTGCTTAAGTCTCAAACTAGAGAAAGGATGCAAGGGAGAAGAACAAGGATGATAAATCCAGGATGTTTTTGTGGTCTCACATATAAACTAAAATCATACATTCAGTTTGTCATCGTCCATTTGCTGTAGTCATACTGTATGAGTGTCTCTGGGGTCAGTGGTTGGCTGGACCTTTGAAAACTTTCACCACACCGGCCACCAGTCTTAGGTGGGTACACCATATAGACAACACCCATTTGAATCCTCCTGGGTTAAATGTGCTGCGACTGAAGGGAAATTCCCTTTCAGACTCAGGCAGGTCAAAGGTTAGGGTCACAAACAGAGCAGCAGCTTAGGAGATGATAAAGATCTTAACCCGAGTTCTTAAAGGATTGTTTCTCCACCTTGAACATTGATGGATGTGTTTAACAAATTTATTCTCCCTTGAAAACACATAATAGGCCTGTCTACAGCACTAAGAGTTTTCAAACAAAGTATGGTGAATGTGAGATCTCATTCCAGACTACACAAACTGACCACAGCTAAATCTGCCTTTTTTTTTCTGCCCACGTTGCTGAAACAGCATCCGACACTGGATTTTTCTGCTTCTACGACCACAAAAATTGATCTTCAACACAGTCGGGGGTTGAAAAAATGAAGAAGCAAGCCAGAGGAAAAAAGAGTAGGGAAGGCAGCAGCAGGCAGCACTCGCCACAGTCTTTTTCTGGCTACTGTTGTTCTTTGCAGTTCACCACACAATACTCAGCATGACCACAACTGGCTTAAGTTAGGGACTGCACCATATTTTTGTGTGTGGGAGAAAGAGAGAGTGGAAGAGAGGGGAAGAGAGAGTGGAGGCCAAGCAGAATTTGTAGGCAGCCTATAGAGGTCAGTGTGCTTCCATTATAAAGACCAGCAGACTTGTTATGCTATCTGGGTCTGGGTATAATATCTGGACTTTCTGTTAATATTTGTGTTTTGATACTTTTAAATGTGAGCAAGCAAGGTAAAATCATACTGTGGGGGTGGTAGGAACCTGAAGACACGACTTGAGGTCAACACTGGCTCTGATAACGGATGCTTTCCAGAGCTGGTTTACAATGCAAGGCAAACACAGGTCCTATCTGCATGTTATCTGCTGGTTATCTGCATGGCATTTTAAAATATTTTATTACATCACCAATAGAAATGTGTGCTCACAGTTAGCTTTCAATGGTAAATCCATTTTATTCCTCGAATATCAGGATGTAAATCTCAGTTAATCCCATGAAATCATAAATCCTCCCTTTAATTTGCAGCATTGGATCATCCCTCTATGAAAATCTGTGGTTTAAAGCAGTTTATACCTCTGCAGGACATAGAAGCAGTAATGAACGTAGCCAACGCAAGCCATTTATACTTGTGCGCTCGTCAATCTGGCTCGCTCTGTAACAGTGCCACCCAAACGCTAGTTGACGCTGTGTCTTATTTGCCAGTCGAGTTAATTTTTGTTTGTACTTCCTGATTTACTTTCCACTTGCTGCTTCACTTTCAACAATTCAAACAAGTCATACAAATCTGTATCTCCAATTTTCCTCAGTTAACCTTAGCGATTTTTTTATGCGAAAATTCAAGCTACAATCAAGCGGAGCAATCACAGCTGTTGCGGTCTGTGTTGCTGCAGCGCGTAGTTACAGAAGCATAAAGTGCCTATTACACTGTTTGTAAGACATGTTACAGGGTCAGTGACCATTAGAGACGTACTTTTTTATGATTAACATTTTAACTTTTGCTATTTGAAAGACGACTTAATATTTAAACTGCTAAAACTACTCTTTTATGTAATTGAGTTATAATAATAGAAAAGAAATAAAAGATTTCAATATAAACATCATCAACAGCTGAGCGAGGAATTCAGGAGGATTCTAAACTCAGCTTATTTATGTTGCTGAAAGGATAAGCTACATATGTCAGCAGTCAGTTACTGTCCATCTCTGCTCCCCACTCCCTCTAATCCTTCTCTTTGCACCACCTCATCTTTTCCTCTCTTTCCTTCTCTTGCCGCCCTCCTCCCCCACCTCTCCTGGTGGTCCTCGAGGAGGTCAACAGAAAGACAAACTGGCCAATCGGGGGCTGGTGCACCATAAGGTCACGGGTCAGAGGTCGGCTGACAGCCTGAGCAATGGAAAGTCAAGACCGACTGGCCAGTGGTTACATACCTTCGAGATACACTCCCGAATCTTTTTATAGAAAACTCAACTGTGAACTGTGTGAAGTTTAAATACAATGAAGTGAAGTTGACAGGAAATTCCAAAGTAGAACCTTTTATTGCATTTTTATGAGAAAAAACATATAATGTTTATTTTTTTAATATATTGTATCTATGTACATGTATCTATCCAGATTATTTAAAATAACTTAAGGGTTTTAATGTGAATGAAGAAATATCTACCCTTTCTGGACTAAGCTCCCATATGTAATATGTTTCTGAGGGCATTAGTGGGTTTATTCGGTTAATAACAAGTGCTCTGCTTTGATCTCCAGATAGCTTAAAGTAAGATGAGTATTACCTAATGTTAACTTAACTCAGCTTCAGAAAGATTTGTCTTTAATTTGATAAGTCTGTCAGCTCACTAAGATCATCTATGTATAAATAGGGACACTATATCAATAAAGAAAAAACAACCAAAATTCATTAGTCTGTTCATTATTTAGCCACCTGCACAGGCTGAATTTGACCTGGACAAATTGTCCCGCTGTATGTCAGCAGTATATGAAACGTATCCATCGTGGTGGCAGAGTGATGAAGAGGACAGACAAAGCGTTCACAGTAATCTCTGATCTGTCCTGCCACACCCTGACCTACAAAGGTAACCCAAGCGCTGGGGGCTAAACACCCACAACATAGACACACAAGCATAGGTGCACACAAAGCCGGCTACATCAGATACAGTCTGTTGTAATTCTATACTACAGATAGAAAGATGGGAGGACATGATGAGGGATGAGGTGTGTGTCTGTGTTCTCTCTGAAGTTGAGCTAACTGCTACACCCCCTCAGGGGTCTCCTTACAACCTCTCATTTCTACATCCAACTCTCTAAACTCTTTTTCCCACTTTCCACTCTGAAGAGAAGTTGTGCAGACACATAACATTTCCCCAGAGTGTCCAACTTAACCACCCTTAATCATTTGAAGATTAATTAAAAGACTGCTCTGACAGATTTGTAGTTTTCTCTATAACAGAGGAAGGCTGCTCAGATTAATTTACTGTGCCATAGAGACGTTAACATATATTTTCACTTTTATTTGTTGTTTAGTTTGACCCTGGGTTGCTACAGGAGTAACCACGGCTCCACGGCTGCTGTACAAAGTTTTCAGAGCCAACGGGTCAAGCAACGGTGAGAGTTGCTTTAGTTGTGTCCTCATTTCAGCATACAGTATACTTTGGCCAGAGGCTGCAAACAGAAACATGATCCATGTTTGTACATTGTGTTTACCTGTAACCACGGAAGTCATCGATGGCATTCTGAACCAGCGGAGAGGTCGTGGGTTGATGGGTGTACCCGGGAGAAGGTAACGAGTTTCCGCAAAGTGATGGTTGCGTGTGATTGGCTTTGGGGTCCCAAGTGTAGCTTCCGTGGTTGAGGTTGGCCCCTCCTCTCTTGCGTCGAGGCAGAGTCCCGTGAATGGAGACCGGCTGGTGGGAAGCAGCGGGCACCTCCAACAGGCTGCCGCTCTGTCCTGTAGGGAGACTGTGAGAAGGACAACAGAAGGAGAAAGAAAAGTGAGACCAAGGAATAAACTCCTTATGAAGGTCTATGAGTTGCAACTAAAGGTTGTTTACTCAACAAACTGAATTGCTGTTGGACATCTCACCCAGATCTGGAGCTGAGGAGGTCCATGGAGGAGGCCAGAGAAGCCTGGAGCCTCCTGGAGGAGCAGGTGACGCTACCGGGGGCACCGATGGAGCTGCTGGGTACTCCAGGGTGGGCTGTGCCTCCTCCAAGCGTGTGGTGTGCATGGAGGGACCTGGGCAGACTGGCAAAACGGCCCTCTGCCATCATCCTCCACTCTGGAAACAAACACCCACATACGTTAGATGATTTCAATCATATCTTTAAACTTCATCTGTGGATCTGAAGAGTTCATCTCACTGAGATTTTAATCGCTTTATTGAGAAATATATAAAGAAATATATTTCCTCAGGTGATTCCAGTAACCTGAGCCATGTAGTTATGAAACCATGGTAACACAATTCATGCGGATCAGGTGTAATATGCTGTAACACACGTAAGCAAGGACATGTTATCTGAAACTCACAATTACACACTGACATATAACCCTCACTGAGGCGGGCTATTATGATATATGATACACACAGCTGACCCTATAAACACGCTCACTTGGCGGACTGATAGTGTGATCATACATACAAAAATACACACTAACATGCTGCCCGGAGTTAAATACAAGCCTGTCATTACCTAATATACTAAATATAACGTTTGCCACAATTCTAAATATGTCACTGAACCGTTTAATACACACTTGTGAATTGCGGTATTTTTCTCTCTGTTTTGCAAATAACTAGATTCCATGATTCATATTTCCCTCTTTTTATTTCCTCTTTTTCTGTGTGCCTGTGCGTCAATGCGCTGGTACGAGGAAACGCAACGACACAAGTGAATATCAATCAATCAAATACTGTGGGGTAAAAGCTGGGGAGGCTGGCATTACTTCAACATGGCAACCAGGGGAGTGGAAGCAGTGAAGTAACCTGATTACGATGGTGAGGAAGAGAAAACACTTGTCGCCTACTCAAACTGAAACACTTCCAACATGACTGCACACGTGCATCGCCACCACCCAGGTATATCACTGTCAGGAAGCAACAAGTCTCTGACACACACAAAACACAAAGCAAAACAACAAAAAGACAAAACAACGGCAGTGAGGGTGTTCATTACAAATGATTTGCAGCTGTTTGAGTGGTTGGAGTCATGCTTGAAAGTCAAGAGAGCAGTGTCCCGAATCCTGGGGAACACCAGATGAATTGTGATTTTTTTTTCTTTCCCCACAAAAGCACCACAGCCCACCATGTTTTGACTGGAAAGCAACTGAATGGATGATGTTCTGGTCTGTCAGAACCGAAAATACTGACCAAAAAAAAAAAAAAAAATGGTATTGTTAAAGAACAACCTTAATCTCATGCCATGAGGAAATTCTTAAAACAAGGTCACTGAGGCCATATTCTATTACAGACCTTTAAAAAGTTACCGAGATATGCCGACAACTTTATTTTTGGTCATAGGCTGCCTGTGTGTCATCCGACAAGATGACACACAGACATAAATACACAGTGATGGACAAAACAGATAAGCTGGTCGAGATGGTACTTGATAAATTCCCCTGCTGCGTCATGATGACTGGACAGCAAGCTCTGAATCTGCTCTGAGTCACTCACCATGCAGCACTTAGTCATACTGTACCGGACAAAAATATTACGAGGTGACAGACGTACTCGCGCAATGCTTTTCAACAGACCCTCCCTCTTTCTAATCTCATCAAACCCAAGAATCTGACCTGAGCAACTATGCTGGTATTTGTTATCGTGTCTCTATTTGGACAGCCTGATTGTGATCAGAGAAAGTGGGCTGCAATGTAAATTGTGGGGCTTGGCGCTGTGGCAGTCTTCCTGGACGCAGACGGTCCAGGCGAAGAGACACTGTTTTTGACCCAAGGGGATGAGCATTGCTACTGCTGAAATATAAATTGATTTCCGAGACAGAAGACCTACCGTCTCCAGAAAACTAATTGCAAGCTAGTGTTCGAGTTCGCATTGGCTAGAGGTGGAAACGTAAATATGAAGGTCTTTAACATTGATGACAACATTACCATGGTGAAATTAAATGATTTAAATGTAACTCTTTTGCTTTTACATGACTGCATGTTTATAACAAAAGACTATAATGAACAATACAGATGTATTGTCAGCATCTTGCCAGGATTTACATGAGCAGATGGATTTTATCTTCATCTGTGTGCGTACAGAAGGAGGTAGATCAGTCTAGGGCTGTTAAATTAGAGTAATAGTAGCTCAGATATTAGCCTTTGCCAAATGTATGCCGCCAACAAACAGAAGTAAAGAATGAATTATTTACATTTGCGTAAACATAGCGATACATCAAAAGTTAACTGTCCATTAATCCATAGTGTCTTTTTATGTGTGTGTGTGTGTGTGCTTGTACTCGTTTAGTATTTCAGGAGCACTTTTCACTTGTTCAACTTTTATAGAGACAGGCCAGTTGTTTCGTCTGTTTTCATTAGTGCATGAAACACAGCTATAAGTCTCTGAACTAAACCCACAGGGACTAAACTGAATCTTTTCATGCACAGTCTTTTGAAAGAACATTAGGAACACTTGCAAAAACAAATGCCCTAAACCTTCATGACTGTTATAATATTAAGCTCATGAAACAGCGTCAGAAAGGTGGTAATCCAACAGTTTTATAATTAGAAGAAGAGAATAAAATGGATTTGAACAAGATGATTCTGTGTCTTAATATCTTAAAACATGCAGAGAACCATCAAGATGTGTTAAAAGATACATTCCCATGACCCGTGTGTAGGGTCTGGGTCTGACTGTTTTCTCAACAGCCAAGAACAAAGCTTCCTTATGGCGACTCTCTTGTGCTCTGGTTATTATCTACAGGTGCTGTTTGTCATTTTAACTGGCAAGAGCGACGGTCAACAGCAGCTGGAATGACCCTGAATGCTTTCAACAAATGAGAAACTGCACAAACAATTTGATTAGAGAGCCATAAGTCTTGGAGTTTTTGGAGAATCTGTGGACTTTGCCAACCTTAAATTAGCCCCAAAATGGAACAAAACTAAACCTGAGCAGGGGGCCACTGAGTCACCAGCTTGTGATGACGAATGTCAATGAAAATGCTAATACACTTTTAGAGAAAAGAACAGCTGGCCAGTTCGAGAGGCTTCAGTGTGACCTGTAAAGTTTATGCGCGCACACACACACTGTAAAAGTCCTACAGAGGCATGCTGGGTCAGAGTGTGGATTCCTCTGAGGGGCAGAACGACTACAAGAGGAGCACCTATTATAAGACCCTCAGGGATGGTCAGCTGTGTGTGTGTTTGTGTGCGTTTGTATTTGTGTGTGTGGCCCTGACCATCTGCCAGACACACACCCTCCCCTGCAGAGAAAGGACAGACTCTCACTGAGTGCAAAAACAAACCAATGCACACAAACACTACGTCAATTAATCTTCTAATTAAATTATTGATGCTAAGAGCTAGAGGAAGTCATTTGTAAGAGGTTGAGAGTAAAACATTTGTTTATTTCACTTTTCTTTTACCTTCGCTCCTCTCCTTACACTCCTCTCCTCCTTTGACTCGACCCTTCTCATCCATCTTTCTTTTCCCTTTCAGTCTCACGTCCCCTCCCTCCCTCTGTCTGTCTGTCCACCGTGATGTCAGCTCTTCTTTTGCTTCCTGACGTAGTCCCCGTCTTTCTTTCCTTTGTCCCTCCACCTCTCACAATAATAGAGTTTTCTTTCTCTTTCTCCCTGACGTCCTCATCCTATCCTCCCTTCAGCTGTTCAGCCACCGGTCACATCGCCCTGCATCTCACACAAATGAGCGCTGGTATTTCCTCCAACCGGTCCATTATTTTCTATATTAGGACATTATCAAGACCGCAATCAACATTTACCAAAGAATGAAAAAGGAATGCTAATTTTAATGTTTGTCCACTTTGAAAGAGATTAACCCTTCTTCAGGTTAGTTTCCTGCCCTTAAATTGGCTACTAACACAGCTTGTAACACACATGTATTTCTGTTACATACCGTTAAAGGTTTGACTGGAACCATGCTGCACAGATAAAGACGTGCCAAGTGGCTATTTTAGCACCCGTATTTAATTTTCTGCAGAGACAACGTTAGGAGATTTACAGCTGGAGCACTTCAAGTCTTCATCAAGAGCCAAAAAAGGAGGAAGATTGATTTCACTTCAGGCTTTTTTCGCTCCTGTGTGTCATCTTCCCATAGAAATGAAATGCTGAATGCTCCTGAAACTACAGTGAAATTAGCCAGGAGACTTATTGCTTGTCACATTGAAGTGATGGTGAAGCAGAAGATTGCTGTCGGGAATATTTCATTTAACTTTTGTCATGCTGATGAAAGAAATATGTTGATTTTGGACAGGAAGAAGAAGAATCATTAAGAAAACCTTTTACAGCAGCTTCAATGAACTACAGACACCCAATCAGAAGTACTTCCCTTGACCATAGTGTTAAAGACAAAACATTCTCAAATAAGGTTTGCTTTGTCACCAACCCAAGTGAAGGCCACATAAACACACACACAGACACACACACGCGCGCACACACACACGAGGCCTTGGGTGGGAAACACATTTAGATTAACAGGAAGAGGAAATGCCAGTATAAACATTTAGAAGATAGACGGCTCATTATGAAGGATTACTAGCTATAAAACAAACATCTCTATCTCTTCCCATCCTCTCTTTCACATCTCTCTCTTTCTGTCCCACAGGGCCCAAGGCCACAACTTTCCTATTAAATCAAATTGAATTAAGTCCCATGTTTTGATGTTGAGCCCTCTCTGTCTCTGTCTCTCCTAAATCCGCCATTCACATGAGTCAGTTGGAAAGCTCCTTTGTTAATTCACTGAAGTAGCGGTTTTAAAAATGGGGCTGTAAGGCCACGAGTCCTCAAGAGGGTTCAACAGGTCCCATTTCATTCACTGGGCCCGACTGCCCTACTGTGTGTGTCTGAGAACACATTTTACACAATAATATACACACAAAATGGAGTTTAGACTGCCACATGCTGCAGAACTGGTCTCTTGTTGCACACAAACACACGCACAATAGGGAGGACGAACACAAACGTCAACATGCTTGGGAATGAGGGGTTTCCTCTAGCAGGCATAAAGTGTCTTCCTGCTAAGGCATGCACGCAAATACACACACACAAACACACACTCGTTGCATTAGCAAAACCACCCCTGGCCAGAAGTGAACAATGGGAACAACTGTCACATGACCGCTGTGCAGAGCCAGTCTTTGTTAGGGAAAGAGAGAGAGGTGTCCTGCTGCGCTCTTTAGTGCGTCGGCCCACCACCAGTGTGCACATGTGTGTGTGAAGGATGTGTGTAACATATTAATGAGGCTGTTAAATTAAATCCCACAGCAGTAGCTGCCATTTCATACCTCTAAATCTGGGTGTGTGCGTGACTATTTTTTTCACACCTAACTTCCCCTCAGCGTGTGCGCTCATTTTCAAGGTCTACACAATAGGGTGGTAAAATGTGTTGTCCAGTCAGCCACACAGTCAGTGTCAGTGACTGGAAGTATTTAGATATTACTTACGTGACAAATGTTATTTGACACTTTTAATTATGTCCTGTTATTAAGGAGTAAGCTATGCTATTCAAAGCAAGTGTGTCATCTTAAATGCAACCCTAGCCCAACATCTTGATGAGTGGGGCTTTTGGAAATAGACTACAAGATAAATTCAGACTACGATTCGCCTAACTTAGCATAACTGCATCTAGGTGAAAAAAGCTGTCCATAAATGAGTATGAACTACAGAAGTGCAGGTAGGTAGTTTATGAACTTTAAACAGAGCCAGGCTAGCTATTGCTTCCCCCATGTTTCCAGAATCTAAGCTAAGCTATGCTACCTGTCTCTTGGCTCTAGTTTCATATTTAGCATACATACCAAAAAGTTAAAATAGTCTTTAAATAAAATCAGCTGTCAACTGCAACAGTTTTAAGACTTAAATACCCAAAGTACTAAGTTCCTTTCACTTTTATGCAACATATTTTTGCTGGCGATGTTGATGCTGGATCGAGAATGTGTAACTTCGTCATTTGTGGAGAAATGTGGATTACGGCTGACTTCAAATGGCGTTGTGTTCGCGAGTAAAGTTCATTTGAAAACATCATGAACTGGACATTTTCAGATTTTTAGTTGACGAGCTGTGACGTGTTTGCTGACGATTTCAGAAATACCAGAAGTGGATGGTTGGTTAATACGTTATGATTGAGACATACAATGTTTTCTGCAGAATTTTAATCATAGGATAATATTCTAAATCACCTCCTCCATTCATTACGCCATCTCATTTACTACATTAAGCAACCGAATGAGCATTTTGCTTACTGTTAGCCCAGCAGTAGTGTGCTCACGACTTACCATTAATGTTACTGACTGAACAGTCAGCATTTTGTGTCACAACCACAAGACGACAAGTTACATTTAAAGATTTTCTTTGGAAAGTTCCACAAAGATTGAGTAACATAACGGTGCCTACTGACCACTAGAGAATATGAATACATGAATAACTTTCAAGTTATGCCGTCAGTCAGTCACTGTAAAGACAGACAGGTTACATAGTGCTAATGGCTAGCTGGAATACCAACAACCTGATACCACTGTGGGGTCTAAGCAACACAACACCACGTATGTACACAACACTACATCTGGAAGTACACAACCATCATGTGAATCTGACAAAGACACAGTTCAGTTCTAACTACAGGCTGAGTCCCATTGGCTCAGCTCATCTCTGCTATGATATCCAGACGTGACACTGACTAATGTCTGAAATAACCTGCTGCATACATGTGTTTTTCTGCATCAACGGAAACACAGATGCATGCGCATGTCTGCCTCTGTCATCGTCTCAAGGGTGGCTTGCTGTTTAAAGACGTGTTCTCACAACTGAAAGGTCAGAGATTCAGTCGGAGCTGCAGTCACTCAACCTGTCAACGTGACCCCGAGCCAGAAAGCAAGGCCCCATTTGGAAGAGTCCCACATTTATTAAAAAATAGACCATGTTTATCAGATGATGCACATGTTTAAGCATTACCGTCTCTGAGTAGCAGCCAGAAAGATTACTAAAGTTTGCTTCCATTTGTAGCACTTAAGCCAAGATACACAAAGTTTAGTGAGTACTCAAAAAATCAAGACAAATTGGAGAAAAAAATGCAGATAAAAGAGAGGCTGTTGGTCTTATCTGTCATATTATATGTAATTATTTCCTGCTGGGGTTTCCAGAGCTAACACCACCAATCCCAGCAACCACAGTTACACCCAGTGTCTTGGGATGGCAACTTATTGCTCAAAAAAGTCCCACAGTATATTGCACTCACTGCAAGCTGTAAACACTTCAACAAGAGGGATGGAGACAGAGACAGTGTGTATTGAAATGAGGAGCAGCCACAGAACAAACTTTAACAGAGAAAGTAGAAATGTCTATTTTTAACTTGTAGTAAAGATCAAGATAAAATCAGAAATGCATCTAGCGGAGAAGATGACCATTAAGATAACTCTGCTATCAACATCTACATACACAAATTCCTACACAAACTATTACCACTACTGAATATAAATGCAGGCAAACACACAGGTTTAGTCTTACCTGTCAGTGACCACTTCTCCGTCTCCTGTGATCTTTGCTCTTATTTATCTTTTTATATTTATGCTTCTATTCCTTTTCATAGTTTGAGTGACACACTAGCTGACTTCCCGACCGGCTGGAAGACTAAAACACTCACACTCCTTCAGACAGGCAACAACAAGTAGCGCTGCACGATCGCAAGCCCTGCCCTCCTCTTTCTCCCTCTGGGGAGTGATTTGCGAGCACACAATCCCTCCTCCTGCTCCACTGAGTTTGGGAGGAGTTTTCTTTCTTTCTCTTCTAACCGAGTTGTCTCTTGCCCCCCCCGAGCTCCTGCCTCCTAGCACTAAACAAAACTCTCCTCTGCCGCCCTCCTCCTCCTCCTCCTCTCATCCCCTCTCTTGCTCTGTGTTCCTTGCCTCATATTTCATGAGTCTTTTTGTTTAGCACCTCTTTCCCTAACACCACCAACTGGTGTGATGTGCGGAGTTAGATGTGACCTAATGTTGCTATTTGTAGAGAGGAGACAGGATAAAAAAATGTGATTGTTATATTTTTGAACGACTTGAGGAGCTCTCAAGTCTCAAGGAGCTTAACTACTTAACTCAGTGTTGACTGAAACGCATATCAACTCAGCGTCAAGGTCTTGTTGCACGGATGTGGGTATGAATGGTCAAATTTCATCTGTGAAGGAGATGAAACAAGTAGAAGAGCTCTACTTGTGTCATTACATCAGGTATGAGCTCATGAGTGTGTGTTTTCTGTGTGTGTGTGTGTGCTGGCTTGCCCTCAGGACAACACTCTCTCCTGTCTTTGTCCTCCTGTTCCTCTCTGTATTGTCTAGAGTTGATAACACCCAGACACGTGCATGCGTGTGCACATGTGCGCGTTTCCTTTTAGACAATACAGCAAGCCCATCCTGCCGCTATGAAAGCCAAGATGATCAGATGGCCCGCACACATCAGACACACATCACAGACACAGATGTGGCTACATGAATGTAGGTCTTTTGATCATGAGCTATTCATACTAAATTTGCCATTGAAGTGCCTGAGGGTCATTATAGATTTAGTTTTTTTTATTCACTTTTATAAAAAAGTCAATAAAACCGACTTAATTTTTTGAAATTTTGACAACAAATCAGCAACCTCCAAGGCTGAAAAATGAAGTCACTGTTGAAGTGTGAAAAACTGCAGTTCTGTGAATGACCACTTGAGATTAAATCAAACCACTACAAAGATAAACATGTTTACAGCCTGGCACAGAAAACAGTTTCGGCCTCTGTAGCCAACTTCTTCATTCACGACAACTGCACAGAGGTGAATTTTCATATAACTCTAAAGGCTTAAAGATATGCATAACTAAGGGCATGGCCACTTTCAGAAACAACTAAATGCTACAACAGGTTGCTAACTGCTCCAGCACACCCCAGCACCCTGCAAGCCCCACCTTTTTAAAATGTTTTGGATTAGCTTCAAGTCAGGTGTATCCAGCAATGCCAAGATGGCAAACGGCAAAGCCACCTACTAATCTTTTAAAACCGCTCCTCAGTAAACCTAATTCTATGTTCAGTGTTGGAGAGACAAAAGACACAAAATGGCCAAGCCTGGTCAGCTACACTGTTAGCGAGTCATTGTTGAAATGTGCTCGTTGACAATGTTGGCAACGTGATCTGTTTAAACACTAAAACATCTAATTGTTGTGTCTGTAAAGTGTTGAAAAAAGTTAAAACTAGTTCGACTTTGGCATCGCACCCGCCACACAGCGATAAGCCTCAGGCACCAGTTGGATGCTTCATACCACCATTAAAAATTAATTGGAGCTTGTTGCATCATGAAGGGCCCATATAACTTCATGTAGAGTCAGTGTACGACTTCTGTTTCACTTACCTGCTGTATGTGCTGCACATGTGCTTGTCCACAGAGTTTTGAAATACAAAGGACGATAAGTACAAAGACTTTCAGCTCAACTACTTTTGGTTTCTTTTTAAGTAATGGGTTTAGATAACATGGATCAACTTTAACTTTGCTTAAAGTCTGTCATTGCCTGACCACTACTGCTTCCCGATGGACAGTCACAGACCGCAGTAATTGAACTTGGTCACTAAAAGTCATCTTTATCCCCAAGAATGATGAACGAATTTAAGCCAAATTTTGTGGCTTTAGGTCAGTGGTTCACATCCTCATGGCCAAATTACTTATTTGGGAGTCTAAACAGTGACAAAGCATTCTAAGAAAACAAATTTAGCTTATTTTGTATCTTTCCGGTAAGATACAATAAAAAAAAGAGAGAAATTACAAGGACTCTTCATTTAAACAGTTTTTTCTCTTACCAACCAAAACGCAAAAAGAATCAACAAACAATAAAAATAAAGTTTTTGGGGCTTTTCTCAGCACAGCCTTAATGTGAGTGAGCAATGCTAATATGTTTCTCCAGGACACTTCAGTAGAGGAGAAGGATTGTTTGGAAGTTGAAAACATCCCAGAGCTGAATTTCATTTTTTGCCTGTGTAAATCTTGGTACTATTTCACACAGGCATGTAAAAATTCTTGGCATCTTTAAATGTGTGTGAGTGGTGGTGTTTCCAGGAAGCCACAGTGAGTCAGGAGTGTAACCTGTTATCAGCCTGAATCACCTGAGTTCTTCAAAAACATGTGGGCATGTAGGAGAGAGGTGGGAGTTCGTGGTGAGGGGCCAGAACATAATTATTCAGTGTTGACTGACATGCATCCTTGTGGTGAGAGATTTCAGCTTGGTTGAGAAACAAGTCCAGAGTCATATCTTGATACAAGGAAACATTAAGTTTTGATTGTTCCTACACTTAACACTTATGGGGTTTGACTTTAAAATGTCAAAATCTGAGCTGCAAAAGTTGGTTTATCAATAAAAAGAACTAAAAGTTGCACTTGTCACACCATAAACACTACGGGCAACAGCCATTGTATGTGTTGTGCCTGCATACAAATTAATATCTTTTCATACCAGCAATAAGCAGAAGACTTTTTTTTGTTATTTAAAAGGGAAAACCAAAGATATACTAGGCTTGGAAGCTAGGAAGAGATACAAACCATCGTACAGGACTAGCTTCCCCTGAATCATGCAGATCATTTTTTGCTTTTACTGATCTATAGTTTATTCATTCTAGATGACCATGTTGTTGGGAAAAACATTGGTGTATTTGAATGTTCAGATAAAGATGAAGATGACAATGAGTCTCTAAGCTGATCCCTGACCGACAACACCAAACCATCTGCAGACAGATGCCCAGCAAAAAGACGGATGTCCAAACACCAGAAGATGGAGTGTTACAGCACCAGTAATCATGATCGACACATTTCTTACCCGCACACTATACTGAAGAACAATACTTTTCAGAATTATTTAAAAATAGAATGATTTTATTAACACAGACTAAGATCAAGGCTTTATCATCATTCTAATTTGATCACCAACTTTAAAATGGTCTTACTACTTTTTTTAAAATGTGTTTTGAAATGCCATACTATGGAAGCCATTTCCTAGGCTTCCTGTTAACTTGAGTTCTTGAGCCAAGCCCCACTTTGGCACATTTTCAGCGTAGCATGTTGGCACAAAGCCTTGCTGAATCATTCATTTCCAAACACTGACCACCAATACACCTCAGGGCACCAGTGTTTCCCAAACCATTAAACAGATGGGTTTGGCTTCCTCACTAACGGGAGATTCCACCTGCACATAATAGGATTTGCGTATTTCTACCTTAACTACAGCTGTTACTACAGAGACTTTTTGTTCTGGTTTCACTTCATGTGTTTTTGTAGTGTTTCTGCAATTCTGCAGAAGGAAGATATAAACCGTGCAAGGAACACTCTCATCTCGATTTCATCCTCTCCCCCTCATTCCAACGACTCCTAGTCTCCCGTCTTCCTTCACCTCAGCTCTCCTCCTCCACTCCCTTTTTTCTTATCGATCTTTACATAGACACATGCTGGTGTTTCCATGAGCGTGTTTCTGATTAGAAATGTGTGAGATGTAAACACTTAAATGTTGAGGCCACTCCCCATTCCTCTGGTTGCAGCGTCTGGGCGTTAGATTAAAAATAGCAGGTAGAATGAAATCTACTTAATTGTGACTAATGCTTCTGTGGAACGTCAGTGTCAGCAACTGATCCACAGGATTATTGGTGGTTATTTTAATTAGCCTCACAAAGCTGCAGAACCTGACACGAGCATCACTCATGATTCATGGGAACTGTACAGGATACAACAACTAGTGGTCTAACTGAAGTGGCAACTGAACTGAAAAAATGCAATAACATTTCTGGTAACTAGGTCAGTGTCTTTATAAGGGTCACCTATAGATAAGCAATGTTTTCAATGTTTCAATGTTTTTCGGGCCATTTTGGATTACAATGGCAAAGAGTTTTTTGGAGGAACTATTTATTGTCCTAGCAGGTGACCTGGGTTTTAATCCCATTCTTCACTACATGTACTCTGGCTGCTTCTCAACTATTCCCTGTATTACAAAGGCAAATCATGCCAAAAAATACATTGTAATGAAACCATAATTAGGAATGAAGGGATGATCTGCCTGACTGAGCTGTCAAAAACGAAACTGTGGGAATACTTGCATGGTAATTGCTTGGAAAATGTGGGATTTTGTGAAAGTTGAGGCTTGTTTGTCAGCTACTATTATGTTTTCATTGCTTGGAGTTGTTGACGATGTCTCCAGTGATTAACAGCAGTGTGTTACCTAACAACAGAAAGACATGCCTCACTGTGAAAACATTTCTCTGTTATTCCATCTTAGCTCCTCAAGATATGCTTTGAGTCACTTGTACTACCAACATAAAATTAACAGCAAAAGTAAAACCTCTACTCAACTTTGCATTGTCCAATACATCTATGAACTGCAGAGTAAATGATATGAGACTAAACTTCTAGCTGAGAAAAGGATTCCAAAACAGAAATTTGCCGTCAAAGTTTATTTCCTCTACAGGTATTTAGCTCTTTGGATGTTCTTGTCTGGATTGAGGCTAATTCTGTGAATCAAATGTTCTCTGTTTTGACATATAAGAGATAACGGCAGAATGTTGACAGCACAGTTGGTGTTACTGACACAGACAGAAACAGGAAGATGTTTATAGTACACTCAGTATTAACTCTAGGTCATGTTGGTGGGTCGATCACCTTCGCATGAGAGATTATCCTTGTCTAGCCTGAACGATGGTAACATGAGCTGGAAGCTGGAAAAAAAAAATCTGTTCATATACGTAATTTTAACCCTTACTGCAGCAGAATACATGTCAAGATGTCTCAAAGAGACTCCTCGTCTAGTTGTCTTGACATTTATTCAACAAAAGAATACAGTTCAGTGTCTTAAGGTTGTTCAGTGTCTTAAGACACATGCAGTTTTCATAGGTCATAGGTAATGGAGTATAAAATTCCTTATTCCTGGTGACCAACAGGTGGACAATATCTTTACTGTTGAATAATTGACGGTAAAAGGTTAATTCATATATAAATGAACTGTGCTGTCGCCCATAAGATCCCCAAAGAGCAGTTTTGAAGCTCAGCGTGGTGACTTCAACCATCACCATCATTTAACGCCTGGATAATTCAAAAATGGGAAAGTTGGTGAAGTGTGAGTGGAGCTGAGGTGGGTGGTTGACGTCTATGTAGACAGGTAGCAACCTGTGAGGGTACTCAAAGCAGCCATGTCTTTAATTATGCTTAACTTCAAGCCTTAGTAGAATTTAAACGGGTGAGTTATATACAAATTCATTCGCATACAGTTGTAGCTTCAGTTTTCAACCGTGCAGGTTACAGTTTGACCATTACTCACTTGCAAACCACTTGATAGGACATAGCAAATGAACAAAACTAACAGGTGTAAAATAACAGAAAGTTAAAGTTGAAGTAGGTCGACAGCTAGGAATGTGTGTAACTGTCATTATGAAACAACAAAACTATCTTTGGTTCACAAACCAACAAACTCCCAACTGGCTGCTCTAACTATTCGGCCTCCATGGTAACATTCGTGTCCACAGGGCCACAAACAAGGCAACAAATTGTCAGTATGAACACCTGCTGTGTCTCTCTCTCTCTCAGTCACACACATAAGCAATGTAAAACCTGTGTTGGTCCATGTTTAGCATGGCATACAGTAGCACAGTGTGTTGTCTGTGTGTGGAGTGTTCTGGTATTTCCATTACTTCCATTACGGCTCACGTAGCACAGACAGGGGCAGGATT
>SRSE01000394.1:0-27500 GCA_005024645.1 Planiliza haematocheilus | reverse complement strand
AAGTACCTCTCCTCCTCTCTCGCTCCTGGAGGAGGCGTAAAGAAGTAAGAAGGTGCAGGCGGTGGAGGTGATTGTGGACTCCAAGCTCCAAGAGTTCGTATTCTGAGAGGTGGAGCAGGTCCTGGAAAACATTAAAAAGCAAACAAAGTTAATCTGAGGTGATGCTACTCAAGATGAGGTGTTGAAAACTTCATCTTCAGTATGTATACTAATCCACCGACATGCTTAAGCGTTGGCAATCATCACCTGCTGTCAAGCTCAATAGGTTTTCGTTTACTGGTTTTGCAAAGTAAACTCCCAAATATAACTTTAAATATAAATCTTTCTCCAGCTACAGCACACTCACAGGCACACAGAAGCACTTCTTATCCACACACAGTGCAACTCAAATATTAGATAAATAGTATTTTGTAAAGCCAAGAGATATATGTTTCAGGAGTTGGTGAACACAACCTGCACTGAAATATGTTGGGCTTGCCGTTGACAGGTTGTGAACCCAGCATTTAAAACTAAAGTCTGATTTATTGACTTTATTTCAGAATTAAATAAAAGTCTGCATAGTTGTCTGTTTTTCTTATATAAATAAAGGTTTTATTTAATGTCCCTGCTTTAACAGCTGCAGTGGGTCATGATTGAAGAATCACTCTTTACTTAGATTGACTTTCATGTTGTAGTCATGCCAGAAAAATGAGACAAGGAGATCTGACCCTGTGACCTAGGGCACAGTGAACTTTGACACTACGAGACACAGAGCGTCTCAGTTCTGACTGGCCGGTGTCAGGTGGTCATCAAACTGAGACTGACACTCATAAAAAGAGAGATGAATATTTCTGTGGCTGTTACTTTGGTCCGAAAGTGGTGCAGGACCCAGACAGACAGGCACGGACTAAGATTGTCTCATCTTTCTTCCTACCTTCACCTTTTCCATTTGTGCTGGTTGAGAAATGAACTTTGAACGCCTGCTGTTCTGTTTTCACCTCCATTATTTACAGAGAATCTCCAACAAACACCAGCAAGAGTAGGGTGAGCTAATTTTAGTAGGTTGTGTATGCCTTCTAGGCTTTCCAGATGTACTTCTTTATGGCGCCAGAGAGTAGGGGGTATCATTTTTGACAGAAAAAACCTTTGAATGCTCAGACTGTACATTTTAATTACATGTGAAGTTTGTCACAATACCATTTAAAGAATACTTCCTAATCACAACAAATGGTGGTGGCGTTATAACTAATATTAAACATTTAGCTTTACGAACCTGTTTCACAGACTGTTTTTTTTAATGTTGGGTTTAGGCATGTAAATAATATTGAGTCTCTGCCATCACTATAAAGTCCAGCTGTTTTGGAACAATTAATGACACTTGACCACCAACATGGCAGAAAAGCTATGTTGGAGCTTAAACAGACACTGCTAATTTGAAACGGTAAAAACCATTTGTTCTTCCCAGAAACTGTGAACATTCAGAAGTACCAGTTCATAAATTAAGATTGATTGTTGCACAGGACAAGACTTGAATTGGACTCAAGGTTCTCCCACTAACAAACTTTTAGTATTTATTATGCCAGATGAAGATCTGGCAGGCCAATCAAATCATTTAGGCAGGCTTTATAGTAACAACAACACAGTCGCACGTGTCACCTGAGCGTTGTTTGTTTGGTTTTTACAAGGAAGATGTTAATTTCCCATTGTCATGTCTGTAGTAAAAGATGTTGACAACAAAATTACTTCAAAGGACAAATAGTTAATAGCTCTTATGGCATTTGTCTAGACGCATACATCACATAATACATTGCTCTGATTCGTTGTAGGCATGTCCAATTGCGTGCAAGGGCTTTTTTCTCTGTATCGGTTGAAATAAGCTACACAATGAAGTCTAAATGGGGTGTTACCAGGCTCAAATTCTGACAACAAATGAGTCTCACTACTCAAGGCTAGCACAAGATGATACTGCTGTCCTTGCTGCAAGGTAGGAAGCACACAATCTGTCTAGACAGCTTGGTGGCTCCAGCGGTGCAAAAGACCACTGGAGACCTCCTATCTTCCAAAAGTGTGCCGTCTCCTCCCCTCATCCCGCTCCTGTCATTACAGCATTGTCATGACACACGAACAAACACACCCTGCCTCTCTTCACTATGGTATTAACATAAACGACCCCCGAAATAGAGAGCCACCGAGTCTTTGAACCAGAACTCAACCTTGTACAGTGATTGAACCACACAAAAACACACATGTAAAAGACACACAGTGTGTCATCACAGGACGCTCCCAGCTCAAACCAAGGCCTTTTTGTTTTGGTTTCTCAACAATGTGACCATTCTCTTAGTTCATCACAAACACAGCTCTGTTTAGACTACGCACGCATTCAGTGGGCAAAGCCATGAATAAAAACACACACACATACACACCGTAAGATCACACAGAAACCGTGCACAATCAACACACAACTAATTAGATGTTACACACAAGCCCACAACCACACATGCATACCTGCATCCCAAAGTAGCCAACTGCACACATGCACACAAACACACTCAAACCCACTCACATATGCAGCCGTGAGCACAAACGCAAAAGCTGAAGAACCTTAAAAGACAAACGCGAACACACACATGGATGAATAAAAATTGTGCTGACGAAACAAATGCTGCAGATGTGCTTGTATAGTTAAACACACACACACACACACACACACACACACACACACACACACACAGAGAGAACTGGTCACTGCAATCAACATGCTTCAACAGGACAGTAATAACATGTCGGCAGGTTAAAGCACACTCACTGAGCTGATGTTAACACGTGTAACACACACACCTCCTGACTCTGTGTGTGTGTGTGTGTGTGTGTGTGTGTGTGCTCGAGAGAGAAAGACATGGCTGATATATCCGTGCCTAATCCATCTCAGAATCTCGACCTCCCTCTATCTTTCTCATCTGCCTCTGCAATGAACAACAAGTTGACATGTTTTCTTTGTTCTTTCTTTTCCCAAATCATGCAGAGCTGAGCAACAACATGAACTCTCATACCAGTCCTGTGGAGAGTTGATCTAGCAGTTGTGGGTGTTGGTTTTGCTGGTGTGAATGTTGTTGCAGCAATGGATGTGCAAGTGAATAGAAAGAGCACCGGCGCCTGGACATTAAACGTTTCACCTTGTAGCTGTGATCTGGAATTTTTTAAAACCTTGAATCAGTATTTGGGAGATTACAGTAAATTGAGGTATACAGCTTTGCTTGTAATAGTTTTTTTTCAAATGAATATGATTCCCAATGCAAGAGTTACTCACCGACTGCAATATGAAGCACAAAAGTAGCTCTTTAAAGACTTAACATATGCTCTTGTGCATGTACAGTAGCTGTTGGCAGTGTTTATGATGTTGGCCAGTTTGGTTTAGGAACAAAGATTGATGTGTCCAGAAGCAGCATGGATGACTCAGACCCACTGAGCCGCATACTGTTGTTATAATAACCAGAAGAAGGTTAGCAACGGTGCACCGAGTTCATTATGAACAGAGGATGGTCAAGAAACGTTGGATGAACCATGACTGCAGTTACTCTGTACTGAAAACCCTCAGCTTCATGTATATAATCCAGACAATTTACATAGTCTTTTAATGTTAAAATATTATATTCAGCAAACTGCAGCTTCAGCAAGTTATATGCAGCAAATTTGTGAAATAAGATTAGAACAACCTTTACTTGTCTTAGTTTCTCACATTTCTTTCTTTGCATCTCTTTCTAGTCACATCTTTTTCAGAGCTTTTCTCCATTATGCATTCACTAATTACACCAGTGCATTCTGGGAAAACGTTAGCAGGAGTTAACGCAATAAATTCATGTCTTATTGGCTCATCAATCTCACCTCCAAGCCAGCGGCTGTGTAACGCTCAGAATAAAGCCGGTTAATGGCTGGATGTTAAAATGGCCTCAGTGTCCTTTCAGTGTAACAGAGCCGTGATGAAGTTTTATTTGGCTTCTCTTATTAGACAGCTGTGGGAAACGCTCTTAATGACGACCACACTTTACCTTCCTGTTGGCTTTGCCAGACTAGAAACACTATTACCGAAATTCCCAGAAGGTTTAAAGGGGCAGTTCATTTAAATTACAACATATTTAACATATTCTTTCTTCTTACATGTCACGGGGACAATTAACAGTATTTAAAAAAAATACTTGTTGTATTATTAATGGATGTTGCTGTGGAACATCTTTCCAAATTTTGTTGTTTAGTCTGTGTTTAAGAGGGAAAACGACATTAGTTTTATTTGCTCCTTCACATTTTCTCAAGAAGCTCTTGGATGGTAGGTGTGTTTAGTCTTACGTTGCTTGGAGAGTCATCTTCAAAACAAACAGCTGAAAACATTTGGTTTGTGTACTGGTGGCTCTTACCTCTACACCATCATATTCCTGCTCCAGCGCTGTGCAGTACTGTGGCAGTCCCAGCTGGCTCAGCCATCGGGAAATAGACTGGTGCTTCATGGTGGCACATATAACCACACGCAGATGTGACAAGATGCACAAACACTCTTTGCCACTCACACACGTCGTTTCTTCTTTCAGCTGGAATCTAAGTGGAGGAATATAAGATAAGTTGACCTTAGATGACCAGTGGAACAGATAAACAACATTTAGAACAGCCTTAAAATGCCTTGAGGAAATTAAATATACACTAAGGAAATGAAATCGGACAATGGACACAGTAGTTCCTTTGTGTCAAGTTTTGTCGGCATGTTGGGAAACCATCAGAGGTCATCTATTTTCTCATTGGTTTGAAAATTTGCAATTCAGATGGTCTCATATTCTTGAATGCCTGTAATGGAACTGATCCATATGGAAATATGGAAACATAAAGAAATTATAATGAGCAGGATCAATAACAAACTAATTTCAATTGATAAATACAGCACTGACTCTCTCAGCTGTATCTGATTACTTGTTTTTCGTCAGGTAGCATCACTGTTTCTGTGTTGTCAGTGTCACCGTGCCCGTTATTTTTTGTGTTATGTGTCCATGTGTGTGACATGTCATTGATAAAGACATAAAAATAAAAGTCAGGGAAAAGAGAAGGTGACTGAGCATGTGCAGTGAGCCATACACCCCCCACCCAATCACATTAAGCGATGTATAGTACATGATGTCAGTAATGTCACAAAAGGTGGTCGGACCCCACCGCAGCCGACCCCTCACCGGGATCCATCAACCGTATCAATCTAATCTACAGTATGTGTGGGTGTCATCATGTAGATTAGAGAAGGGGAGTCATTCATATAGTATATGGACTCCTGTCAGCCTCGAGCACCATTCCCAGTTCAAACCTAATGTAAGTATGGAGGTCGTTCAGGAGAATGATTGACCTCTGTGTCCCATTGACAATGAGCTTTTATACAGTATCAGCTGTATATGCTGTAGTATAAGACAGCCACATTCTCTGCTGTCGTATATGATACCATGACATGTTCGGTCTCAATAATCTACACAGATTTAGCACTTCATTGCACCAAATGACATACAGGTCCAACATATTAATCATGATCCTTATAAACGTTATTTTCTTCTGTTTTACTATTTACACGCAGGTAAAAGGAAATAACAATACAGATTTTCATACATGTCACTGAGGTGTATTATGACTAGATATGGAAAAATCAGTTACGAAACTCATAACCTACTATGCTTTTCTATAGTTAATTGCTCTATTTACTGTATGTATCATCATATAATATCATGCAATCTTGAATTTATCAGCTTGCTTCTGATTTTTCTGTCCTCTCTCTGTTTTTTGCCCCTCTACCTGTCCAGACCTGGGTCTGCTCAGGGTTTCTTCTTGCTAAAGGGCAGCCTTTGCTTGCAACTGTTGCCTTAGTGCTTTCTCTGGGGGCTTCAGGCTCTGGGTTTTGTGAAATGTCTTGAGGGCAATATGGTTCGTTATTGACGCAAATTAAATAAAACTGAATTCCTATTTGTGAAAAAAAACTCAAGTAAAAATCTAATATTGCTACATCAACCTCCTACCTTAACGTTTTTAGACACTGTCCTTTTTATGTACACGCTCTGCAGCTGCTTCTTGTGTGCTTCCCCTCATTGTAAAAGCATGATGAATGTGACAAGCTTCACACACGCTCACACAGATGCACGCATGGAGAGCCAGTGGCATTACTAACTGTTTCATTATGGTACAGTACACACAACGCATCTGGTTCTTATCTTATTCTGTCTTCTTACACATTACTACAAGAGATTTTATGGAGCACAGTTGAGAGATTTAATGTAACGTACTACTTACTAAACATACAGTGACTTAATTTGAATGTAGTTATTAGTTGTTGCAGACAAAATAAGATGATTAGATAAGAGAGAGATTTCAGCTGTACTTTACATCATCTGTATGGTACCTGTTAGAAGCATTGTATTTGACCAACTTGTTTTGCTGTTCACTCACATTGACGTGCAGTTACATAAATACTTCAAGGCAATTTTGAGGGTTTAACAAAAAAAGCCAAATATAGCAAGGTACACAATCTGCTACACAATGACACAAATAATGAGTAATAAATAATGACTGTGTTGGGCCACTAAAAACATAAATTACCACATTTTCCGACTCACACCTATTTAAGAACTTTGGTCATACATGACAGGGCTGTGCTGCTGTTTGTGATGAATAAGCAGCCAATCAGGAGGCTTAAAACCTTTCATCGCTCTTGCAATCTCGTTTAAATCTCAAACTAATCTCATTGTGTTTTGAAAAATATTTGCGTTTTAGTTTCCCTTCACACTGTCAGTCATTAAAAAGGGTGGTGGAAAGGGAAAGGTATACATAACAGTGCCCGCCACATGATTATCAAGCCTATAGCCTACAGCTATTTGAGAAGTTTGTGCAGTTTGAGGATGCCAGTGAAACCAGAAGTGGCCACACCCTGTCTGATATCAAGACCTTTCAGCGCATCTTTCTGCCAGATGATCCATGTAACGACTCAACGGACTGCAGAACAGCTGCATATCGTTTTAAAGTGTTGAGGCTTTTCCCTGATATTGTGAGTGGTTTATCTCATAAAAAGTTTAAAAGGGACTCCACATGACTGGCTCTTGAATGATAACAGAGCGTTTCCAGACAAACAGTTGAACACTTGGATTTGAAGGCTCAGTGGGAGGAAGGCAGTATAAGGGAGCTATTACAGGAAAAAAGGAAACATGTCCTTTAGGGAGCTCAGATGTCTTTTTGTGGTTAGAAACAAACACTGGCTGCCACCATGTTTCAGGGACAGCCTGGTAGGGATGTCAACAATTGGCAGAAGAGAAAGTTTTCATCACATGTGACTCCTGAGGATCTCTTTCCTTCAGTGTTTTTCTCTTTATTTACAAAGAACGTGCTTGTACACATTCCCAATGGTGCTGACAGGAGAGGACACTACAGAAAAGGTCAGCGCTCATGAGCAAAAAGAAGACTGAGGAACTGAGGAAAAATATTCCCAGCAGAACCAGTAAAGAAAGTTGAACCAGCACTCTGTCCCTTGAGAGTTCTTCTTCCTCTCCTCTCCTCTTCCTGTTGGTTTGACCTCAGCTGTTTCCCATGACCACTTTCCTCCAGAGCACCATCGCAGCATCCATTTTTATTATCCTGTATAAATAGACACACTTACTGTATGATCTAAACAGGCCTGGCTACTTGACAGATACTCACCAAATACCAATGCAGCTGTGGCAAACAACAAGCCCGACGGCCAGAGCAGCCAAGACCGCATCAGAGCACAATTTCCCTTTAACTCAGCCACTCGCTAATGTCAGTATTGGCTGCCTTTTATAGTCCAAGGGCATCCGCTTTTGCCAATCACATTAGACGGACACAATCCAACCAATTGAATTAAGCAGCAGAAATAACATCAGCATCACCACAAGGCCAATTCCAGCTCCTGTTACTCAGCAGTGCAGCACGATGTCTGATAATTCCAAATGAAGGACGCTGCACAGAAGATGAGACACTTTTACTT
Organism: Planiliza haematocheilus; assembly: GCA_005024645.1. Classification (NCBI taxonomy): domain Eukaryota; kingdom Metazoa; phylum Chordata; class Actinopteri; order Mugiliformes; family Mugilidae; genus Planiliza; species Planiliza haematocheilus. The sequence goes on along the minus strand of SRSE01000394.1, from coordinate 19,513 downwards.
GGATGCAGTAGCAGGCAGCTATAGTGGACTATAACCTGAGTCAGTGGACCACATCAGACATCAGCTTATGAAACATATTCAGTACCTGTAATCCTCTTTATACACCAAGGCAAATTCCTTGTATGCACAAACATGCTTGGCAATAAAGTCCTTTCTGATTTTGATTCTGATTCTGATATCCAGCAAAGAACAACATGTTACCAGTTGTCCTGTATCTAATCTACACAAAAATCATTTATGAAATACTCAAAGTTCAGTTAAGTTCGTCCAGAGTTGCACAAACATCAAGCTAGAACCTTTCACATGCTGTATATTTAAAAAAATAAAATAAATTACGATGTTCTAAAGTCATGGAAACAACGCTGCTAGGCAAGTACTGGCGTCTAGAGGCCATGAGGATAAAAGCTTTGCAAGTTAATCAACGGGTGGCTTAATGTAGGTAATTTAAAGGCATAATGGAACAACTGGGCCTTTGGGAATATCCACATTTCCTCTGACATATTGTAGAATTATGACTCATATATAATCAAATTACAATAAATTACTATCAGCCACCACCATTTCTTAAAATGTTAGCAAACTCATCACAACTTGTGAACTCTAACCTCTCAGAAAATTTGACTTTACGAAGTTGTGAAGACCACAAGAGGAGGTCATTCATACGGAGGTTACTTGTGAATGCAGCAAACACGACAGCTTTTGAAGGCAGCGTGTTACTGGCACCAATACCGACTTTATTTTGGATTTTGTATCAGCCATGATCCGCCAGCCACAACTAACTCTGTATAACAACAATGATCCCAATTAATTGTACAGAGAGAGACAATAATACCTTTTAAATTTTGCAAAAACCCTTAGGTTTAAGGTGTGGGGGCGTTGGATGAGAAACAATTGGATCCATGTTTCTCAAGGCAGAATTTACAGTAAACAAAACAGACTCCTATTTCAAATTATACACTTTCCACACAGCACTGAATTACAAATCGGAGACAGTTTGAGTTGTTTTGCTCCCCAAAAAGACAGCATGTCTTGCATTTATTTTCCCTGCATTGCAGAGATGCCGCTGACCAATGACAGACAACACTAAATCAATACGCTGCTTCACTTCTCAAATTTAAAATAAATCCAATGACAGTTGAAATACATTTTTATGTTTTTTGTGGACTTTAGGGCTTTTCAGACACAAATTAATAATAATAAGCTTCTAATATGCTAGGTCAAAAGCACCATATCACTTTCATCATACAAAATAAATAGGTATGTACACATACACTTAGAAAAAAGGGCCTCTTGACCTCTCCTGAACTATTTCTGAAGTGTGATTATGAACATGTGACTCAGTGGGAATATCATTTTCTCCCTGTGGTTGAGAACATGTCTGAAGCTGTCTTCAGAATGTGTTTATCTGTAGGTTACTGTAACTACACAAGCAGATGAAATTTGCCCCCCCTCGTTTATTTGTTCCCCTTGCCATCCTCCTATCTCTATCCACTTATCCTACACTTGATTCTCAAAGAGATCTAAATGAAGAGTTAAAGCCACTTCACAGCTTCCTGAATCTGATGTAGATGATGTGTGTTGGGACTAAACCACCGCCAGAGGGGTTTATGAAACGCACAGCTTCATTGTGGTTATCTGTCTCTCTCTTTCTAACCCACACACACAGGTGGAAATTGAGCATGGCTGGGCTTGCAGATAAGTAGCCACGCAGCAGCAAACACCTTATTTGCGTGAAATGCTAGATGACTTTCACTGGGTCTCCGCTCCGAGCAGAGGGGCCATTATTACGCTGCACCACAATATCAGCAGTTTTCACTTGGTTTGGATTTTTGCCTCCGGGAGGTCGCATTTCATTTAAAGCTTTTCTTCTCTGCTCCCAAATACTTTCCAACGTTTTCTCGGATGTTAATTTTCTCTGCTTTACGGGGTATTTAAATACAAGCATGTTTGTATTTCTTTTACAAGCCCTGAGGGGCCAAAGGAGAAAATGCTTTGGCAGAGTAGTTTCACCCCATAAAAGTACATTTTCAAGTCAAAGTTCATCTCCTACTTACACAATATAATTTCATATTACTTAAATCAACTGACTGACAATAATTAGTGTAATGTTTTCTTGTAAATCGCTTTCATTTAAATTTATTCCTTCCTAAAAAACAGTGCCGTGAGGTTATTTTTTTATTTTTTTATTTTTCTGCACATCTCTGCTTGGATCTTCAAAACATTTGCAGAAGCTCTGAGCCAACATGTTTCTGCACTGCAATTCTCTGCCCAATAAAACATCACATAAGACTTGACTTGATAGACATGGATTCTATGTAATTTTGATAATAACTGGGAAATTCTTACAAGTGGGATTTAAATCTTTCAACTTATTCGCTCTGTAGTTTTGCAGACATTTATCTTGTCTCTTTGGATAGAAATGTCAATCAAATTTGATCATTTCCAATATTCCTGCTGAACAGAAATGGTCTTTTATGCCCTGTAACTTGTATTATTAAATTATTAAATGCAGACACGATAGGGCAAAGGAAGAGTTGGAAGAAAAAGAACAGAAGTATAACTTGCATGTCTCAGCTCAAAGATAATGTAAACAGGGAGATGTGTGTTTTATGCAAAAAATAAGACCTGCAAAAAGCTCAGCAGCATCTGTGTTATTCTGATGAGGACTAATTTGGGTCATTCGTACCTTCTTTTTTTTTTAATGTGTATCCCATCAGGTTACAGTGCAAAAATAATCTCAACCATTTCAGAGAACTCCCTGTACAGTGCAACAGCTTCATGCAATTCAGTCATAAAAAGTAAGACTAAATGATCTGAAAGTGAATCAATTTTAAGTAAAAATGAAATCTGCAAAAACATTTTTTCAGAAGTCAGTGCCTTTGTCAAAAAACTGAGCATATATTGTGTTTAAATTGATAATAAATCGTTGCTAATTCTCATGAATTAAAACATGCAACGTGCCAGGTTAATGTAGTAACGATTAGGGTGTTTATAACCCTGTAATGCGTTGCAGCACTGCTTCCTTTTGAACAAAATATCTGTAAACATCTTACAAACATTTAAGCCCTACCTTGGAAGAGTTGCAGGACGACAGATCCACTCATAGTAGCCTCGTTTTGTCACGATGCACTGCAAAGTTGCAGTCGGGGGATGACATTAACTTGAGTTACTGTCGACACCTCAGCTGAAGTCTGCAGAAAGCCACAACCCTGGAGTACCTGTCAGCAGCAGCATCGGGACACAGAGAGAGAAGGGGGGAGAGAGAGAGAGAGGTGGTGCCTTCACTGCATGCACGGACAAAAGTTCACCGATGCTCACGCGTTTTTTTTTTTTTGTTTTTTTTGTTTTTTTTATAAGTGACAAACATTAAAATGCTGGTGGCTCGGTAACTTTGTGATGCAGTCGCAGCATATGGAGGAATCTAGGTGATGCTCATTAGCTGGAAAACTCTGGAGCTGCAGTTTTTTTGGAGGGTGGGGATAAACCCTCAGAGGTACGTTTGTACTGGTTCACCCAAAATAACAGCGTCACATGTGCTGTGTCTCCATATTTACCCTCCACTGATGACTTTGGCTTTCCTCTTTCTGTCGTTTTTTATTTTACTTTTTAATTGTAGCCTAAATAAAACTAAGATGGAAATGTAATAATATTTTCAGGTCGCACAAAATCAATTACATTCATGACAATATTCCATTATAAATGACCAAAAATTAGCCTTAGGTGTTCTCAGGAAAAAATAATAACAATAACAAAAATATAATAATATTATTTTGAGTAGGTTAGTATGCTAGCTAAAACGGGCGTTGCATTATTCGTTGCTTTGCTAACATCTTGCACTTTAAGCATTGTTTTAACACAGTATCCAACAACAGAATTTGTCGATTAAAATGAAACTGACTCGAGAAAAATGACTCAAGAAAAAAAAACGACTTAATACGGTCAAATTCTTCACGAAACACCGGTTGGAAATTTTACCATTTTCGTTACTTTTCCGTTACAGTTAATGGCCATTTTTACATCCGACTGTGTTCCTTTCAAAATAAAAGACTTCCGCCCTTACAGGAAGTTGTAAAATAAAGTCTATTAAAGCAAACGAATAAATAAAAAATAAAACAGTTCACCACATCAATCCATGCACATATTTGTACATGTTTTCCAGACTCTTCTTGATGTTTTCAAATCAAGTTCAAATATGTGTTTGCTCTTCTTTTACCCATGATCACCACCTTTATTTATTTAGTTATTTATTTTTGGGATAACTCCTGCCCTCTTGTGGTGTTTTTAACTACATGCATCAGTTGGACGTAAGCAAGACTTCACCTTTTCATTAAATAGTAACAGCAAAAAAAAAAATGTTATGTATGTTATGTTTTTAATTGTTTAACTGACCTTTATCTCTTTAACTGACATATGAATGTATTTTATCAAAAATCAAGCCAAAGCTTTATTTGTATAATGGAGCGAAACTGACATTTAATGAGAAGTGAGGTTGAATTCACCAGGCAAAGCAATTAATTGCATTGAGTTGATCATTCTGGGAACTATATTTGAAAAGTATACTGAATTATAACATTTATTTTTGTATGATGTATCACTATACCCCTGAAACCCCTGAATTGGCCTTTATCTAGGCCTCTCTCTGAGCTTGAACAAATTCCATTGGTTAGGGAAAGAAAGGTGCCTGGGGCCCTGGGAGGCCACATCTATATGCTGCTCCATGAAAACTTTCCAACAGGTAAGCTTAAACTCTACATAAACACCAGTGCTAAAGGTTAGCTTCATGAAGGTTATGGTATTCAGTATTTGTTGAAAACAACTGCGAGAGTGATTGTTGTGATTGTTGCGTTTTTATTTTTGAGACTGCAGGTTGTACTACTATTGAACTTTATAGTCAAGTATATTTATATTTACAGCTTTAGAATTAAAACTCTCACATGATGTTTCAATTTCTAAAAAAAAAAAAAAAAAAAAAATACACAAAAATATAGAGTTTACAGAATATCAAAGTTATGTAAAAAAAAAATAAAAAAAAATAAAAAAAAAATACAGTAAAATAAAAACCTAGAAAAACTAATTCAACAGTCAGATCCGTCCTTTAGCTCTACAGCCAATTAGAACGTCGGGTGAATGACAATAAGCCAATCAAAATGAAGAGGAGGCGGGCTCTTGGTTGTTGTGGTTGACGGTTCACTTCCTGCTTCGGGGCGTAAAATCAATAAACTGCAACGCAGAAGAATAAAGTAGGAAGAGAAGAGAAGCTGAAGATTTTACTTCATCGCTGATGATTTAATGATTCTCCTGCTCAATTTCTGCGAAGAGTCAAACACGGATACTGGAATATAAACAAAAAAGGCGTTTAATTGAACAGGGTGGTGAAGTGAAAGGAGCGGGGCTGCTGCTCACAAGACTGCGGCATGTGATATCGATTAGAGGAATAACACGGGACACACACGGCCCTGCTCCTGATGGACTGGTAGAGGCACAGCGTTAGAGGTTGGTGCTGTTTTTTTTATCTGATACAACGTTTAAAACTCTTTGGATTCCCAAATATCTTAGTTTGTTACTTTCACTTTGATTTGAAAGTGTCAACAGAAAGTTGGAGTCGTGGTTTTCAACTGAAGTGAAGACCAAAAATTAAATGGGATGCAGTTCTGCAGAAAAAAAGAAGAAAATAATAATAATAATTCAAAATTGTATTAAAATTACTTTTCAGCACAGAAATAGTAACTTTGAAAATCATTTCAAGGGGCGGTCTGTTGAATATCCAGATTAAGTTTATGGAAAGCTATGTCGTAATATTGTTTTTTGATGTGTAGAGTATCAGAAAAATTATTTACTTCTATTTTATTATATATGAAAGACCTCTTCACTTGTGAATTTCACGTTTTCACATTTCACATTGATTTATAAAAAGTTGGAAAATGTTTACCTTTAAACGTGTTTCACATGTCTTTAATTTTACAGACCAAGTTAGAGCTTGTGCATTTGCCTGCAGAAATAAAACAGCGATGAACAGCGATATAGAGAGAAAATATCCCATATGATGTCAGTCTTCTTCAATATATTGTGCCCTAATAAGAAATTTCCTTTCAGTGTTTTTATGTATCCTGAAGGACGACACCCCAGAGGAAACAAAGCTAAAGGAGCTGAATGAAAATAAAAGAAACGTCTGAATCTCCAAAAGGAGGTCCAAACATGGTGCACGTCTACAACTGCCATCCTTTCACCTCCCAGCACATCGTACAGGTGAGTGGAGCCGACATTGATCCAGTTTATTGTTTAATTATGTCGGCAACAATCACTATCTAACATCTACTGTGTGTCTCAGGTGGAGCAGGAACCCGGGCTGGTCTGCTGTGGAGGTGGAGCCCTGTTTGTTGTCGCAAGTGGAGGATGCAAGGTTACACCAATTTGTTCCCTGTTTCTTTCTCCACCTTTAAATTATATGTGGCCAAAATATCTATATATTATGACATATTGTGTCTGCAGCCTGCAGTCATTTGAAAAAGTGTTTCTCCACCACCACTCAGATAAAACTAAAATTTATTTTAGTTGTAACTGTTCATTAGAACAAATGTGATCCAGGATGTTATCATAACAAAGACGTATTTGTAAAAATTGTAACAGTTGTCATTTAAATTCTTTCTCTGGGACACTGACAATGTTTTCTTAAACTGAACCCAGGTGGAGGTGTACAACCTGGAGCAGCAGGGATGTCCTCTCATCTGTCGCTTTGCCACCATGGGCACTGTAAGGAGCATCCAGCATAGCAAAATAGGTTAGAACTTTTCCTCTCCTCCAGATATACTGTAGGTACTGATCTTCACTGTATGAGGATCTTCATTCAACATTTTTGTTGGGGAGAGAAAAGAGAGAGAAGGAACATTTTAATGTCTTCATTCTGGTGTCTTCATCCTTCTCCTCCAGGAGACTACCTGGTGACAATTGAGGAAAAGAACAGCGCCACCTACCTGAGAGCCTACACCAACTGGCGGTACCAGGTACACACTGACCCCAAAGACAAATAAGTTCACTTTTTATATTCACCTGCCCATTCAAAGGAAGTTTCATACTTCTCTAAAAGCAGTTCTTCCAGCTTTCCTATAGAAATTGTCCCAGGACATTCATTCATTCATCTTCTGTACCCACTTATTCCTGTTAAAGGTTGCGGGGTGTCCCAGGACAATCAAAAGTAAATAAACAATAGCAAACAAGTGGCAAAAACAGATAATTTATACTGAGCTTCTTTTTACCAAAATAAATCTATAACTGCCACTTTGCTGTTTTTAATTCTGTTGGTGTAGTTTTTATTGTTTTATAGTCAGTCATCTTATCTTGTCTTGTTTCAGTAGTTTATGTCTTCCCGTGTGTTCAGGCGGAGGAGAAGGCTCGCGTCGGGGTGCGCTTGTTGGGCCACTTGCTGCGCGGGGCGTCTGTGTGGGGCGGAGTGCAGATGGAGATCATTGAGATCCCCATGTCTGTGCGCCCCGTTGCCGTGGCGTGTTGCTCGGTGACGGGAGACCTTCTGGTCGCCTGCGAGAACACGCTGGTTCTGTTCACGCTGAGGAGGCAGAACCAGCAGAATCTGGTAAGAATCTGAAGAAGCTGGTGGTCAAAGTTTAACCTCCACCGTGGGGCTCATTTTTAGGTATTTTGAGGCATGCAACATTTTTATTCTTATAACTAGTGTAACGCCAGACTCCACAGCAGTTGAAGAACGATATGTTGCACTGACATAACGTTTGTTTTCGCTGTAAAAATTCAGCAGAATCAGAGTCAGCAGCACCTTCAGAGCCCCTGGCCGAACGCTCAGCAGAGCAGCAGTCAGAGTCAAGGTAACACATGCAGCAAGTGAAACCTGTGGATGATGTTATGAAAGGTTTGTCTCCTATCAGTGGATGTATTTTACTGATAAACGCGACTTTTCCTGATCGCAGGTCAGAGTTCAAGCGCAAACTCCAATCTGTCCGTCCTGGATTTTGAACGCTCCGTCATCCTGCATCTTCCAAATATCACACCTAGACAGGTTTGTATTCTGCTGTATTTCATACTTCACTGCACACAATCACACCACTAAGCAACACCCATACTATCTGTTCATGTAGATTTTAATGATATGATAATAGCTGTGTATCAGAAAGTGAAACTACTGAAAGTTTTACCTCTGCTCGTCCCCTCTAGGTGGCGCTGTGTGCAGGATATGTGGCCGTGCAGGCAGAGCTGGAAGTTCTGGTGCTAAAACTGGACGCGACCTCTGAACCTGTCGTCCTGGAAGAAACATCTGAGGCAAATAAAAGCGGTAAGAACGCACATGACTGGTGCCACCTCTGCATGAAGACGAGCATACGTGTATCATAAAGGATGTTTTTAGGCAGATCTCTAGTGTGCGTGCATTCAGGCTGTCTGGGTTTATTTGCGTTTGCAGCTGATTATCTAGAAGACCAGGTTGACTTCCTGCTCATTCCGAGACACCAGGAGCTGCTTGGAGATCGAGCTAAAGAGTGCGACATCCCCGTCAGCATCGAAAAGACCGGGCTGGAGGATAGAGGACAATATGTGGTGTCCTATGTTCTTTTCAGGTGTCTGTTTGACCTTAACGTTTGCATACCTATAAGTAATTTTGCCAGTTGGGGTAAGACATTTATATAGTGTCCTTTCCCCCCCTTGCAGGCGTTTTACTCCAGAGTTCTTTCAAGGCTGCAGCGTGGAGGAGACGCTGCTCCACTCTCTGCAGCTCTATCCCCTGTTCACCAGTGAGTACGACGTTATGATCGGCTATGTTTGAGGGCACGGCATTTCTTCAGTCTGACAAGAGAGAAATGATCTGATCAAGTGTTTACAAGGTTATTTTCCTCCTGAAAGAAACAGACTGGCCTCGTTTCTTTGCAGCATATCTGCAACCCATCACATTTAGTTTTAAATTAGAAAACTGAGTACATACACAGTCTCTCTCTGTCTCTCTCCAGGTAACCAGTCAGCGTCTGTGGATGAACCAGCGTGTGTGTTCTGCTTCTTCTCCCTCCCCAACGCCGGCTACATGTACAGCCTGAAGGGTGGAGTCGAGCTGCTCTCGGCCTATCAGTATCCGGAGAAGGTCCTGGAGGCGGTGCTGACGGACCACCTGTTACACGTCATAACAAAGTAAAAACGCTAACCTCTAAAACGTGAAACAAACCATATTTTAAATCTTTTAAGTCTTACTTGTTTTATGTTGCTGCCACAATGTTGAGATTTCTGATTTAAGTGTGCATGTTGCTCTGTGTGTCTTTCAGGAGTGCATTGCAGTGTTTCACAGTACGTTGTGCAGCGGTAGCAGCCAGGATTGAAGACCCTTACATTGATACCACCATGAAAGTATGAGCCTGAATTTTCTAGGAATTCCTGACATTACAGCCTTACTTTAAATCCTATTCTGACTACTTTGTATTTTATTTTGGGAGGGGTTTTACAGCGCAGTTACAGTACTGCCATTTCCTCTGATCGTCTGCCCTCTAGTGGTCAGAACATGAGTGTGCACGGCTCTGACTTCTGTAATCTATTGCCTTCAGTGTCTGCTTACAAGTGTACATGTGCATGATGATGTTTAATGTGTGTTTCAAGGCCTGTCCACCCTCCAGCCTTGAGGTGTGCGCACTCAGGATGCAGTTATTCATCGGCCTGCGCTCTGTGTGCGTCTACGGCCGCCACGTTATCCTGCTGTCCGCCGCCGACACGGAGCCTCCAGAGGAAACCGAGCGCAACACGCAGCGCAGGGGCCTGTAAGTCAAGTTAAACTCACACACGCTTGCACAAAAACACCCACAGATGTGATATGTACACATCTAAAGTCTTCATCAGATGTGTCGTGAGGTGCCTCCTTGCTGAAACCAGCACTGGTGATGTGTGTGTGTGTGTGTTATTATTATTTTAGCGAGTTGAAAGAACACACCATGCTGACTGGTATTTTCCTGGCGGTGGGAATCGATCCCGCAACCAATCCAGCTCTGGAGAGCCTTCTATCGCGCCCCTTCCTGTAAGACAAGCCCAGACAACCTGCCCCAACTCCCCCCCTAGTGTTTGTTGTCACTTTCAGGACAAGCTGCAATGTCAAGACCTTCAAAATAATCATCTGTTAGACGATTGTTAAAGAAATATTTATATCTACTTATTTACAAAAGGAGCTTTCTTTGCTCCTTTTGAATCAGCAGCATTTGTTTTGCATTTTGCCATTAAAACCAATATTTCTCGCTGCAGTCAAACAATAGTGGGAAGTTTTGCTTATGACAAATTCCTTGTGGAGAAAAATAGATGTCAGTTAAAAACATGGTCATGTATTTTTGCTCTCTTTTATTATTTGAACCGTCTCTGGGAACATAAAGCAGTGAAGGCTTTATGTATCTGCCCTGTGAGGCGGCCTATCAAAATAATTACTTTATAAGAACAGAACAGTATTATATTTATATTAACGACGGACCATGTAATAGTGATATGTTATTAATTAAAAGCCTGTAACCTCCAACAAAAAAATCGTTTTGATTACATCTGACAGCTGTTTTGTTGCATTAAATATAAAATAAGGCTTGCTTTTCCTCGTGTTTCTCTTGTCCGAAAAGGTTGTCAGAGCAGTGACTCACTGACAACTTGTCTAGAAGCTATAAAACCATATGACAAATATCTAAAAACTGCTTGAAAATACCACAAAAGTACCAGAGAGTATCGGCTTCTAGAGGTTAATCGACAAGTCTAAATTTCTATGTGACTTTGCAGCTTGTTCCAAAAGAGACAACGCCTCCCGTTGTAGTTCCTAAACCTAGCAGATTATAACCTGCCTAACTGCTCTCAGTGTGTGTGTGTGTGTTCCGTTTTGCTCACAAACTAACCTCGGTTGGACCCAAACAAAAAGAACTGTTGTGGATTTTAACGTAATAATCCGACTTTATAAGACTCAAAAATTCCAGCAGACGATGAAATAATGCAATGTCGACTTGAGAAACGCACGACGTAGCGTCTTCTCCGAATCTTGCATCCAAACATTGTGGCTATAATGAGTCAGGGCAGCACCATGCAGGTATTTCAACATTCAACCCCCTCGCCTCGTAACACAGAGTATAGTCGACAAGCACACACACAAATACATGAAGTACTTTTGTTCAAGGTTGAGTCAGGTTCACTAACAGTTCACTAACAGTTTGTTTGGTCATCTAAAATGTAGCACTACATTTTAGTATCACGCTGATTGTTTTACACGGCACGAAATCCGAAAGGTCGTTCTGTCCCAGGTGAGTTGTGGTGATTGAGACACTGTATCCGCCCTTCTCTCTTGGTTCAGTGGTTCCTGATGCATGTGGACTGTCACAAGATGCAGTTTTCAGTGTACTATTTGTGTATTGTCTTTTTGAGCTTATAAGGCAGCAGATAAACTTTTACTTTGAAAAACAGAAAGAGTTGAGTGGTGAGAGTTAATGGCAAGACCATGAATCCATGACCACATATTTCTCTATTGGATTCTTCTTGTGCTGCTTCTTTCTTTTTCTGCTGCTTTTCCCGCTTCTTTCTTCTTCTGTGTCTTCTTCATTCTTCTTCTTTTGCTTCTTTTTTCTTCTTTCTTCTTCTGCTTCTTCCCTTTCTTCTTTGTTCTGCCTCTGCATCTTTCTTGTTTCTCCTTCTGCTTCTTTCTTCTTCTTCTTCCCTCTTCTTCTTCTGCTTCTTTCTTCTTCTGCTTATTCTTCCTATTCATTCCTCTGTGTAATGTTTGACCTCAGGAGCAGAAGGTGGACGATCTCCTCTCCCAAAGAAACCAGTACTGCAGGACATGGATGGAACCTGTATGTTGTTGACACCGTCTCCCCCCTCACTCTCTACGAGGAGATGGTAAATCCATCTGTTTTGTTAATGGCAACGATACAAAGTAAATATGCATAAAAATGCACTGATCCATGTATTCAGCCTCTAAAATGTTCAGATTTTAACTTGGTTTGTACTGTGATCTGAAATATTCAGATTGCTGAGGAATGACTGGATAAAAGGCAGACTTCTGATCTCTTGTCCAAATGTTTAAGTCCACGCTGAAGCACCTGTGCTTCTGTTGCACGCCTCTGTGTCTCAGATTGAATACAGTCAGCGCTACGCAGAGAGCAACCCGCAGGCCCAAAGTCTTCGACACCTCCTCAGCGAGGCTCACCTCCTCCTCCGCGCCTCCTTACTCCAGACATCCAGACAGCAGCACGCCAGCGAGGACGACCTCGCAGCAGCAGCGCCTATGCACAGCCAAGAACTGGAGGAGGCGTTCAGGCAGAACTGCGCCCTGCTGGGAGACTCCTTCAGCAGGTAACACACCGGCAGAAAAATAAAAATGAACTCAGTTTAAACCACTGAAATCGATGATAAGAGTTTGGTTCATATCTTAAGGTCATCTTGAAGCTTTTTCGTGGGTCATGTCACCTTGTTGCTTTCTCTGGGGGTCTTGAGCTGAGCATACTGTGAAGCGTCTTGAGACATTTAGGGTTCTTCACAGGGGTTGATTGGATTGGATTTTTATTTTAGCCAACACTTAAATTTGCTTTCAGATTATTTGGAAAAAAAAATAGCAATATTAGTTGTAGTAATAAGAGGTTGTAGACAAGGACAGGATAGGTGGTGAAGGGTGAACTGGGGGAGGGGGAGATGAGGAGGAAGAAGGCTGCATGTCAGATGGTCTGATATGAAAAATCAGTGAGTTCAAAGAAGGTTGAGATTTGGACAAACAAGTCTAGCTCCATACCAGCTCACCTCTACTGCTTTACCTCCACCAGTTACAAGGAAATGTTGGATTATACACTGTACTTGTTTTTAACGTTTTTTTATGAAGCAGTGTCACATCCTGTTTCTCTAGCGTCGAATAACTAACTAAAATGACAGAAACCATCCTTTAGTGTTTTATTTTGTCTCATCCACTAGCATAGAGGAGGTGGCGCCTATGACCTATGCTGCAGCCAGCCACCAGGGGGAGCTCTTGCTCTGGCTTCACTTTTGAGGAGCAGTTTGTTATGCTCTGTGTGGAGTGGAGAAAAAGAAAAAGCCCTGTTCAGCAAAGTTTCCTTGTTGAGTTTTTCCCTCATCTTGATTTCTGTTGCATTCTTCTCTGCTCCGTTTAACGTTGTTCTTTTAGCTCAATTTCCTCTTGTTTCTGTTCTTTTAAGGGCCAGCCAGAAGGACTGCCACCTGGCTTTGCCATATTACAGGATGTCAGGCCTGTCGGTCACAGAGGTCATGTCCAGGAACTGCCCTGCCCCAGGCAGCCCTCACTCCTACGGCCCTGGATTCCTGTTTTACTTGAAACATTATCTGCTGGAAGAAACAGAGGAGAGCCTCAGTCAGGTACTCATCGATTAACACACAAAGAACTCTTCATTTGCAGCTTGTGTAATGCTCATACACTTTTATTTTAAAAGGTTAAAAGGTCTTTTGTTAGCTCAAAAGTGTCACTAAGAAGTCTGTGATACATCCTATGAACTGTACATAAGCACGAGTTAACTTAAATTCATTTTGTCAGTCATTAAACTAGCTCACATATTTGTTCTATTTAAAAATGACTGCACTAATAATCAACATATTCTGTCCCTGCAGGAAGCAGCCGATGAGGTCATTGACATTTTCAGCCAATCGGAGCCCTCGCTGCTGGTCAGCGTGTGCTCCAGCCCGTCCATGACAAACGTCAGCCCTGCCCGAACGCTTCAGGTCTTACAAGGTCTGGAAGACACGACCGGCGTGACCGTCCCGCTGACTATCACCATGGCAACCATGGTGCTGCGCATGGGCGACGTGACGAAGTACACGCAGCTGATGGAGAGACACGCCGAGGTGTTTTTTATGTTTATAAATTATTAGTATAATTAATTTTGTTGGCACTAACACAAATGATTGACCTTAAATGTTTACCAGGGTTTCATTTGATTTCTCTATGCTGTAATTATTAATGTAGCCTGACGTCTGTCGGGGGCTGGGCTAATAAACGACAATGACAGATACACATTTATAGATTTCTGAGCAGTCAAAGCAGGAAAATAAGTTCTGAGGAGTCCTTAATGCTTTCCTCCGTGTTCGTTCAGATGCTGCTGGTGTACGGGTTCATTGAGGAGTCAAGGCTGCTGCTGCTGCATGGTGGTGGTGGCGGCGGGGGACAGAAGCCACATGTCCACCCCACAGCGTTGACTCGCCAGCTGGCTAAGTCCCAACCCGGGCTGCTGGTAGCTGCCATGGTGGCTTTACATGAGAATAACAAAGTTCAGCTGGAGCAGGCTGATCACATATTCAAGGTGTGTGCACTGTATGTCGCCGTTTTGGGAGGTCAGGCGTTAAACTGAACGATTACTTCGCCACATTGTTTATCTGTAAAATAACAGCTTATGAGATGACTTGATCAAGAGGTCTTAATTTCATGTGCCCGTTATGATTCTGTGTGTGTGTAGGAGCTGGACTGTGAGGACTGCTTGCAGGTAGATTTCTGGGAGGGGATGCTCATGGCTTCTTCTCAGGACGCCGTCATCCATGAGCTTCTGTTTCGTTTGGCGTCGGTCTACATCGACCGACTGACAAACTCAGAAACGCGCTCTCAGCTTTCCCACCCGACTACAAGACGCAAATCCCTGAAGAGCGCAGATGATCTGGTACAGCTAATTTGTTTTTGTTTGAGAGAAATACTTGCAAATGTATATATTCTTTCCGCTTTCAAACAGTTTCTCTTGTGTTTTTTGGACTTTTGTGTGTAAATCTTGCTTTTGTTATCCCCTATGTGCTGAATAAAAGCCCAAACTAATTTGTAATTCCATTGTAAATGTGGCAGCTTTTCTCCTACTGACTTTTTGTTGATCGGATAAGGTATTCCTTGATGTTTTGCATGTCCTAAAGGTCAGATATCAGTTTTTGTAGATATTCCTCATCCTTTAATCTGCTGTCTTTCAGATCAACTCGTCCTCTCATTACGGTGCCTTGTACCCGTGGCTCACTGTTCTCAATCCGGCTCACACCACCAGCTCCCAGCACCAGGAGGCGCTGCACAAACTGCAGGTAGGTCCTTTAAAGGTCTGGTTCTGTGGCCCCATTCAGACCTTGGATTAACGTCCAGCCTGGGCAATCCGATCGCAAGTGACCAGCTTTAAATGCTTGACATTAAGATGCGTCTCCGTATTCGTCCCCAGCCCGCTCTTCAGACATGAGCTGATACAGAGGAACACGGTTTTAAGTGACTAAAGCGTTTTTACATGGAAATATTAATGAATTTTGCTCTGAATCAATTCAATTAGCAACATAAATCTTAGTTTTTTTTGCTTGTCAGCATTTTAAATTTGACTTTGATAGGCAAGGCAAGGCAAGGCAAGTTTATTTATATAGCACAATTCATACACAAGGCAATTCAAAGTGCTTCACAGTTACATATAATCACATAAAAAGAGGGGCAGATAAAATCAACACATAAAACATCATCAATAAATTACTTAAAAGCAAAAGATCAGTTAAAATACTTTCAGTATGCACAGGTAAAAAGGAATGTTTTCAGCCTGGATTTGAGCATTGGCAGAGTTGGGGCCTGTCTCACACTGTCTGGAAGCCTGTTCCAGATTTTGGCTGCTGAGAACTGAAAGGCAGCCTCACCGTGTTTAGTCCTGACTCTGGTCTGGTCTGATACTGTCCACTAGTTTCCTTTGTCCTTGTGTCTCTCCGTGCAGTCTCTGCTGTGTGGTCCGTCCCTCTCGGTTGGCTCTGTAGCTCCACTGCTGGACCGCATATCAGAAGAAACGTTGTGGGGCTTCAGCCTGCACCTCCTCTGCTCCACCAGAAGGGGGCTGTACGGCAGGAGCATCGAGAAGTTGCTGGACAGATGTCCTCAGGCTATCATCGCCTACGCCAATCACCAGTTGCAAGACAAAAACATGGTGCATACCGTGCATGCTGCACCCTTTTTTTGGATCTTTGGTTAATTCAAGCCGTCCCACCCTCTCTGACTCTGTCTCTGATCTTTCCAGGCTCTGTGGTGGCAGAAGCTGCTTCCAGAGCTTTGCAACCGGACGAGAGCTGCTTCAGACAACAGCATACTTCTGGCTGCTCTCAAAGGTAGAAGCTTTTGTTTTTTTTAATGACAACTTAATAGTTTAACTTTGGTTTAATCGTAGTGTAGCTGTGTGTATGTGAGTCATTGTTGCCTTGACACCGACAATGGGGCTCATTGCATCTGCTGACAATGTCATCAAGCAGGTTTGACGACAGTCTGCAAATTAAAAAGAAACAGATGCATTAAATGAATCAGGTCTAATGGCAGCAAAGTCGGGCCATCTGTTGTTAAGCAGCCTGGAGGTGTTAAAGGATTACGCAGAGTGTTAGGATTTTGAGTACAGGGGAAGTTTGGTACAACATTTAGACAGTTCAGTGCAGTTCAGAAAAATCAAGGTTATTAAATCTTCAAGAGTGTACACATGAAGAGAGACTAGCAGCAGCAAAACTTGAGGGAAATTTGGGTTAGTAGGACCCATCTGCTTGATGCCAGATGGGTAGAGACAGAAAAAGAGAAAATTAATTGTAGAAAGGTTTAGTGGGTACACAGAGTGTTAATAAAGCTGCTGGTTTATAGTGATAAATAAGAGCATAGGGCCACGATACAGATCAGAAACGCTGATAGAGATTATGCAAAACACAAATAGCATGTGGTAGCTTGACTTCTGGCGTCTGGTTCTCACGCCAACAGAGACGCTGGTTGTGGTTGCCATGGAGACGACTCCAGCTGAGTTCCTGGAGCTCATTCCGGACGACGGCACGGCGGCCTACTTCCTGCCCCACCTGCTGGCCTGCACCCAGAAACACCTGCTGACCGCCTGAGACGCCACCGGGGTGGACGGGCGGGGTGGTCGTCTCAGTTGTTGAGCTGGAGGGTCATGCCTTGCTCAAAGGACAATCTGTGGACATTCAGAGCGATTCAGCCTGATGTCTGTGGTTTGCCTCGGACAGTTTGTATGGTTTTATCCAGATGAGTGAAACGTGTAACAGTATTACATGCATTGTTGTAATATTTTAAAATTAGGCTTCTTCAGAGTCTACATATTTGAAGATGTAAGATTTTATTTATAGCTCTTTTCACTTTGAGCTGTGCTCCTTGCACTTTGTCCTCCACTTAGATTTTAAATAATCTCAAAGATTGTGGTGAGTTTCAGCTGATTAGATCAACAACAAGCTTCTCCTCTGTTTCATTTATCAGAGTCAAGATAAAGGTTCGTATTTCTGCTGTTGTGGTTTTAAACTGCATGCATGCATGTATTTATTTGATGTAAATATTTTTATTCAAACTTTTTTAACCGATGTTTTAGAAACGACCTTTCATTTTGACATGCAATGACAATGAAGATTTGTTCAAAAAATATGGAATATTAACACAAAATAATTAATATTCAAAAGCACAAATACAGTAAAACTAAAAACTCTGAAATACATTCTACTTTGAGTCTTGTTTTTCTTTTATAATATGATGATAAATTGATTCGTGAGGTTAATGATGAAAGGATGTGCGCATTAACAGCATCAGTTGTCTCTATGTTTTGTGAACTGACTTTCTCTAAAAGACTCTGAACAGCAGACGTATGAGTGACACCCAATAAGGCATCACATCTTGTTCTTCTGAAGAAGTTACTGAACCCAGCTTGGTTTTTAGCAAACCCTCCATCCAATGACAACCTCCCAATTGTCCACACGACCAATCACGGCTCGTGAGCAAAACTGTGAGCCAACCAGAGCTTTAGACTCTGATAGATCTCAGCTGTGCCGATGCTTGGAGGGTCTCTATCACCTTAAGAAAACATTTAGGCCCCAGGGTTGTGGGTGAGGATATGAGGGTCTGAAAATACTAAATAGTGACCAGGGATTAAGGAGCTAACAAAAGAAAAAACAAATAAGGCAAAGAGACAGTGAAAAGGGAGAAAGAAAGAGCTGCAGGAGGTATTTTTTCTTATCGGAAAACATGAAGCTGGGTGAGAAGAAGGCAGCGCTGCTTGCCATCACAGAAAACATTGAGATGGAGCTGTTCTCTTCGGAAGAGAAGCGCTGTGTGGTGATAATAACGCAGGAGAAGAAGGAAGAGGACAGCTTTAGCCAGGTGGGTGTCCTCCAATATTACATACGTCCTAAATTCAGAGAAAACTAAAATATTAAACCTCTGCTTGATGTTTTTTGGTTTGGATGCTCAAAGATGTTTTTACAGGTAAACTGACCAATGTGAATGAAACTATGGCACAAGTAGAGCGGTACTGTTTCAGGTGACATATTCCAACATAAACCAGAGCTGATAGTCACACCAAAGGATCAGTTTACCAACACACACATCTTCATCTAATGGCAGCCAGCCATGCTGATATGTTTGTTTGCACAGCCATTTTAGATAGTTGTTTATGTGTTAGTGGTGCTCAGGGTATGTAAATGATTTTTGACATCATTGATAATCCACAAACAACACTGTTTTAGCGTTTAAGGCTTTAAAAATGTTGATGCAAAACTGTGAGGCATTTTTCTGTGCTCTGAATACTGCTTAATGTCATAAACCGTGATCCCTTTTCTGCTGGTAGCAAAAGTCTTCCTTGTTAATGCTTTAAACCTTGAAGAGATACAATCAGTGGACCTCAAACCGGGGCTCACATGGTGATCGATAAGACAAGATTGCGGACAGAAAGCCTGTTCCTTCTCTCTAATCTTTGCCCTTTTGTTGATTTTACCTTTGCAGTTTCCTTATTTGTCTGAACCGGGACAATTTGAGTTGATGACAAAAAAAAAGACTGAGTAGAGATCTAGATGCAAGTAGGGGAATTCCATCATTGCAGCTGTTCATGAAGCCTGTTCTGTGGCATTGTTTCTGCGGTGACGGGAACAGCCTGTCTTTGTCTGTGGAGATGCTGTGGTGTTGCTATGTTTATACGGTTTATCTTTGATTAAACCATGATTTCACTGTGGCATTGTTTTCAATAAGCTTCTGTCATGTCACAAGATTTATTTGCAGCCGGTGTTGCATTCAATTTTTCACCAAGATCTTGTATTGATGATGGGAGAGTCTGACCTCTGAGCAAAGCCTTGTCCAGCACATCCCAATGATTCTCAATGCGGTTAAGGTCTGGACTCTGTGGTGGCCAATCCATGTGTGAAAATGATGTCTCATGCTCCCTGATCCACTCTTTCACAATCTGAGCCCCGTAAATCCTGACATTGTCATCTTGGAATATGCTCGTGAACATCAGGGAAGAAAAACCTCCATTGATAGAATAACCTGGTCATTCAGTATATTCAGGTAGTCAGCTGACTTCATTCTTTGGACACATAATGTTGCTGAACCTAGACCTGAGCAACTGCAGCAACCCCAGATCATAGCACTGCCCCCACAGGCTTGTACAGTAGACACTAGGCATGATGGGTGCATCACTTCATCTGCATCTCTTCTTACCCTGATGCCCCCATCACTCTGGAACAGGGTAAATCTGGACTCATTTCTTCCTCGAAGACGATGGTTCTCCACTGTCCTTCCAGTTTT
>SRSE01000393.1:0-109687 GCA_005024645.1 Planiliza haematocheilus | reverse complement strand
TCCTCCTGAAGTCCACGATCATCTCCTTGGCCTTCTTCACGTTGATGCAGAGGTTGTTTTCTCTGCACCAACCCCAGGTGTTCTACCTCCTTCCTGTTAGCGATGTTCAACCGCAAACTTCACAATCAGACAGCTCGGAGGAGGAGGAGGAGACATGGTGGATCCTCACAGGCCTGTCGGTTAGGAAGTCCTGGACCCAGTTGCAGTCTGAGTGTTGCCAGTTTCTGTACCAGGGTCTGTGGTATGATGGTGTAAACATCAGAGTCCTTGTTTCTAAGGGCTGTGTGGGACCACAGTAGATATGACGTCCTCTGTGGATCGGTTCTTCCTGTATGCGTACTGGTGCAGGTCCACAGTGACGCTGATGCAGTCCATGATGTGGGACATGAACAGTCTCTGGAAGCACTTCATGACTATCAGGGTGAGGGCTACTGGTCCATAGTCATTCAGGCCTGTCACTGTGGACCTTTAAGGAATGGGGATGATGGTGGTGGTCTTCAGGCAGGGGGGGCCGCCGCCTGTTGGAGGGAGGTGTTGAAGATGTCTGGCAGCACCCGGCAGGAGATGCAGTCGGGACCAGCAGCTTGACCTGTTAAAAGGCCGTAGATGACAGGCATCTGTTAGAACATGTCAGATGGTTTCATCCTCTTCATTTTTAGTAGCAGCTCAACTGGACTGTAGCTCTGAGCCTGGTGCTGTCTCTGAGGTTTTTAATACAGATAATCTATTCATTCATCATTGGTTATCTTAGAAGTGTCCTTGGTGGCAGAGCCAGTCCAGTTTAAGTTCCTCCAAAGAGGAGTTTATAATACGGAGCATTGGTTCTGGTTCTGCCTCTTTACTAACACTGGTCCAATAAGTTCTTCTGCTTGGAGCTTCAGCTACGTTCATTACACTCTGAAAGATGATACCTATGCTTACTAACATCATGACAGTGTACAATAGTTGTCCATATCCTGTTGGTTTAACTAATGGAATGTAGGTATGTACTAATTTTTCCTTAAAGAGCTGTAAAACTAAGGTCATCTGAGTAAAGAGGACTTGTAACTTCCTGTTCCTGAGTGAACACTGAGGCCCAGCGCTGCACATGTGCAGTAGAGCAGCACAAGAGAAGTTTCCAGAAACTGTGTGGACAACAACGCTGGAAGAAAACAACATTTTCTGAGTCTCTTGGTAACTTACTCAGTTTCACCAACTGAACTTTCAGCAGGACTTTGTTCTTCTTCATGCAGTAATTACAGACATCTGGAGATAGTTAGGCTAATGCCATTGTTAGCTAACAGTAGCCAAGGCAGCTAAATAAAACCAGAGATGGACAGAGTACTGGATCCCGGTACTTGAGTAAGAGTACAAATACTCTTGGTCAAAATTTACTCCGCTACAAGTAAGAGTAGCCCAGTCAATACATTACTTGAGTAAGAGTAAGAAAGTACTTGCTTTTAATGTACTTAAGTATTCAAGAGTAAATGCTTTTAAATGTACTTAGAGTAAAAGTAAGAGTAAGAGTAAATTCCTATTTTCCTATTTTTTTTTAATCTTTGACGAGAATGGACCTGATTGAATTAGTCATTTTACAATTTTATATAACCCTGTATCTCTTGTTTCAGAGAAAACTCTTTGAAACACCTGCACTGATGTGCTTGCCTGGGGGGCGGCATTGCGGCCGCGAAGCAAAAAAACATCAGCGATCGCTGACATGTCTTTTTCACTCCGACGAAGTCGAACATAGCTTTAAGATAAGGCCATGGGTTTTCTTCCTCCGCCTCATAAAACTCCGCCTCATCATGTTCAGACTTGGATTCATTGGAGATTTCTTCATCAGCCTCCATTGCCACCGCGGTCTTGTTTTGAGCTGCTTGGGTAGGGGATGACGTATTTCCGTTTTGACATAAATCCCAGTTGAGAAGGTGTACTGTGATAGGTTTCCTTCTTTGACCGACACTGCGTGTGGCCAATCGCATTTTAGGGAGAAAAAAAAAACAAAACAGGCAAACCTAAAAGTAACGAGTATTCATGAGCCTTCTCAGAAATTAACTCGAGTTAAAGTAAAAATCTTTGCCTTGGAAATGTATTTGAGTAAGAGTAATAAGTATCAAAGAATTCTAGTATTTGAGTAAAGTACAAATCCTCAGAATCTGTACTTAAGTACAGTACTTAAGTAAATTTACTCCGTTACTGTCCACCCCTGATCATTATTAACCAACCTTTTATTTTTAAAACCGAAAGTCTTACAACCAAGACTAACTCCAAAAAGGAGGACAAATAAGCATCCGGCTTTAAATCCCGGACTGTCCAGCCTAAATCCAGGCGTATGGCCACCCTATGTAGTGGGCCGCCGACTGGTATGATGGGTATGACTGACAGCTACTCACCTTTCCTGTTAGCGTGAATATTAAACTAAACAAACGCAGTAATGACATCAAAAAGAAGTTATCTCAGTGGCACGGGAAAAAATGGGAAAAAACTGAGGAAGAAAAACGGTGAAAAGATAACGATAAGGCATTTACTGGTGACGTGGGCTTGGTCGGTGGAGGTGAAAAAACATTTTTCGAAGGTTTGTTCATTTGTCCCGCTAGCCAGTTAGCTAGCCCTGGATGAATGTTAGCTAGCCAGTTAGCTAGCCCTGGATGAATGTTAGCTAGCCAGTTAACTAGCCCTGGATGAATGTTAGCTAGCCAGTTAACTAGCCCTGGATGAATGTTAGCTAGCCAGTTAACTAGCCCTGGATGAATGTTAGCTAGCCAGTTAACTAGCCCTGGATGAATGTTAGCTAGCCAGTTAACTAGCCCTGGATGAATGTTAGCTAGCCAGTTAACTAGCCCTGGATGAATGTTAGCTAGCCAGTTAACTAGCCCTGGATGAATGTTAGCTAGCCAGTTAACTAGCCCTGGATGAATGCTAGCTAGCCAGTTAATTAGCCCTGGATGAATGTTAGCTAGCTAGGGCTGGGTAAATGTTAGCTAGCCAGCTAGGATTTGTTTGTCATGAACTCAGCTTTAGTGTTTGCTTCATGAAAGCTGTCTAATGTTAAGCGAATATGTCTCATGTGAATGGACTATCTGTCCTGACATGGTCATGACTGACTGACTCCAGACCCCTTTATTCATATTATTATTATTTTATTGTTTATGACAGTCTTCTCTGTCATTGTTAGGTGGAAGTTGTCTCTCGCATATTTAACACTTAACATTATTTTAGCTTTACCTAGGATTCATTTACAAAGTTTAGTGTTTTATAGGCCTCTAATTAAAAGTGTGCTACTGTTTTATAATTTAAATCAATATTTAAATATGAGGCATCATGTTTATTATTTTAGACTATTGTGGCAGTGGATCATTTATCTTCTTTTTATTTCTTGAACTAGTCCAGTGTGTAAATTAATGCAGAAACTCTTAACAGAGACAACTTTGTAATTAGGTACGTCACTGATGTTGTTTTCATTCTTGCACTTAAAATAGATGTTGTTGTATTTTCTTATTTAAGCATCTTCATATTTTATTGACCTATAGAGGATTGTTTTCCTTGTCTTCATCAGTTTAAGATGTTTAATTTTAGCTCTAGTCTGTTTTGCTCATGAAGTGTAATAGATTGTTTCATCTTAGTGGACCTTCTAAGGGTTAGGAATGTCTTCATGGTAGTTCAACTAGATGGAGATAGAAACGGCCCTGAACAGGACAATGACCCCAAACACACCTCCAGGCTGTGTCAGGGCTATCTGACCAAGAAAGAGAGTGATGGAGCTGCACCAGATGACCTGGCCTCCACAGTCACCTGACCTAAAGCCAGCCAGATGGCTTGTGATGAGATGGACCTCAGAGTGAAGGCAAAAGGGTCAACAAGTGCTCAGCATCTCTGGGAGCTCTTCAAGTGTGTTGGTAGGGACTTCCGGTGGCCCGCCTACCAATATGGCAGCTTAGAGAAGAGCTCTGGCATCTACACATTCCTTGGAATTCAAGAATATAACTTAACAAAAGTGACAAACTAAAGACAACGATGAGCGGGGACAAAGGGAAAAAGGGGGAGAGACCGTCTACGGAGCAATGCAGAGGCAGAAACGCGAAAAGAAGACAACGTGAACGGACCTCGTAAAGGCGAAAAAGGCGACGAGATGGAGGACGGGGCCTCGCCTGCTGCTTTCAGCAACCTCCGTACAGCAGTGAGTGAGGTGGTGACGGAGTGTATGAAATGAAAGCAGAACTGATACAAAACCGACTCAGCTTCCGAGATGACATGAGGGCTCAACTGGATGAACTGAGAACTGAAATTAACCAGCAAGTAAAAACCGCCACCGGTCAGATAGAGGGGGTCGCTAAACGACTAGGTGAAGTGGAGAAGAGAATGGCCGGAGATAAGGACGCTCTCATCCAACTGCTTAACAACCAAAAGTCACTCCAAACTAAAATCACGGACCTAGAGGGCCGTTCCCGGCGTAATCACATAAAACCTGATTCGGTCGGAACTGGGGGACATTATCGGCCTGGACGGGGACAAGAGTCTGGGAACTGAAAGAGCACACAACGCTGGGCCAGTTTTTGCAGTTCTCTGTCAAAGATGAAATCCTTTATGCTGCTTGGAAGAAGAGAGTTTGTGTCCAAGACAGACGAGAGCTTTTTGACCATGACTATGCCGAGAGCGTACAGCACAGGAGGAGGGAGTACACTCAGATTAAACAAGCACTTAAAGAAAAAAGGATCCGTTTCCAGACCACACTGACCCTGTGGTACCACAGGAACCACTGGTACCACAGGAACAACAGGTACAACAGGTACCACAGGAACAACAGGTACCACAGGAACCACAGGAACAACAGGACCCACAGGTACCACAGGAACCACAGGTACCACAGGAACAACAGGTACCACAGGAACAACAGGAACCACAGGTACCACAGGAACAACAGGTACCACAGGAACCACAGGAACAACAGGACCCACAGGTACCACAGGAACCACAGGTACCACAGGAACAACAGGTACCACAGGAACAACAGGTACCACAGGTACCACAGGAACAACAGGAACCACAGGTACCACAGGAACAACAGGAACCACAGGTACCACAGGTACCACAGGTACCACAGGAACAACAGGAACAACAGGAACCACAGGAACAACAGGAACCACAGGTACCACAGGAACAACAGGAACAACAGGAACCACAGGAACAACAGGACCCACAGGTACCACAGGAACCACAGGTACCACAGGAACAACAGGAACAACAGGTACCACAGGAACAACAGGTACCACAGGAACAACGGGTACCACAGGAACCACAGGAACAACAGGACCCACAGGTACCACAGGAACCACAGGTACCACAGGAACAACAGGTACCACAGGAACAACAGGTACCACAGGAACAACAGGTACCACAGGTACCACAGGAACAACAGGTACCACAGGAACAACAGAACCACAGGTACCACAGGAACAACAGGAACCACAGGTACCACAGGTACCACAGGAACAACAGGAACAACAGGAACCACAGCAAGGAGAACCAGGTATACAACAGGAACCACAGTACCACAGGTACCACAGGTACCACAGGTACCACAGGAACCACAGGAACCACAGGTACCACAGGACAATGGGCCAAGCCAGGTATTATGCCTTCTGTCCAATATTAACAAATAGAAGACTGAACAGTTCTGAGGACTTATGCCAGGTACATGAGCTAGGCAAAGACTTCTATCGGTACCTACAGATTAAAGGAATCTGAGACCTGGAGAATAGTACAGGGATTTATTGATGCTTATGAATCAAAAACATGAAGCGTCTCTCCTCAATGAATAAAGGCAACCAATGCGGTGGTCTCAGAGGATGCGTGGTCCCAAACATGGGAGCCAGTCTTCCACTACCAACTCCTTGCTGTGGAGCGATTTCAGTTGGAAACATCGTACTCGTTGTTTCATGACCTGAAGACGTGGGCCGACTGGTTTCAGAGGTCCTGGATCTGAGACTTTCTTTGACCTCAATGTACCTCAAATCCCAGGATCTCAGTCAGAGTGACTCCCTTGTAAAGATCTTTTTAGCTGCCAGCAAAAAGGCGATTACAAAATGTTGGCTCCAGAGGAAGCCCCGACCATCATCAGCTCTACGTGACCTTCACCATGGCTTCCAAAGGAGAAGGGAGACAGTGGACAAACGGTTTGAACCATGTAGGGACATTTAGAACCAGACTGGACAGTGACCCTTGTTCTGCATGTGTGGAAATACCAGACCTCATTATGTCAAAGTATTAAAAATAAATGAACACATTACATGAGACTGGCAGTGAACATCATCAGGGCTGCTGTACTGCTCTTTATTGGAAAATCATCATCATCATCATCATCATCATCATCATCATCACACACAGACACAGGTACAAAAGCTGGACGTCTTCGTCTTAAAAGAAGTCCAGGTCGTCTGGGGCGTCCAGGTCTCTACTCGATGATGGACCGAGGGTCTCCCCTCACCCCCCTGTAAAGAGAGACACATCAGCTGCTGATGGATACTGTCACCACTCCTACTCCTCCTCCTCTCCCTCTTCCCCCTCCCCCCCCCTCCCCCTCTTCCCCTCTCCTCCTCCTCTGCCCTCCTCCCCCTCCTCTCCTTCCTCCTCCCCCTCTCCTCCTCCTCCTCTTCCCCCCCCCTCCCCCCCTCCTCCTTCCTCCTCCCCCTCTCTCCCCCCCCCCTCCCCCCCCTCTCCTTCCTCTTCCCCCTCTCCTCCCCCTCCCCTCCCCCCCTCTCCTCTTCCCCCTCTCCTCCTCCTCTTCCCCCTCTGCCCCTCCCCCTCCTCTCCTCCTCCCCCTCTCTCCCCCTCCTCCCTCCCTCCTCCCCCCTCCCTCTCTCCTCCCCTCTCCCCTCCTCCTCCTCTCCTCCTCCTCCCCCTCTCCTTCCTCTCTCCTTTCCTCTCTCCTTTCCTCTCTCCTTTCCTCTCTCCTTTCCACTCCTCCTCCCTCTCTCCTTCCCCCTCCTCTCCTCCTCCTCTCCCTCCTCCTCCCTCCTCCTCTCTTCCCCTCCCCCTCTCCTCCGCCTCTCCCTCTCCTCCCCTCTCCTCCTCCCCCTCCTCCCTCTCCTCCTCCTCCCCTCTCCTTCCTTCCTCCTCCTCTGCCCCTCCCCCCCTCTCTCCTCTCCTCCTCCTCTCTTCCTTCCTCCTCCTCCCTCCTCCTCCTCTCCCCCTCTCCTTCCTCCCCCTCCTCCATCCTCTCCCTCCTCCTCCTCTTCCTCCTCCTCCTCTCCTCCTCCTCCCTCGTCTCTCCTCCTCTCCTCTCCCCTCTCCCCCTCTCCTTCCTCCCCCTCCTCCCCCTCCTCCCCTCTCCTTCCTCCTCCTCCTCTCCTTCCCCTCCCCCTCCTCCTCCTCCTCACCCTCCTCCCCTCCCCTCCTCCTCCTCCTCCCCCCTCCTCCTCCTCCTCCTCCTCCCCCCTCTCCTCCTCCTCCTCCTCCTCCCCCCTCCTCCCCCTCCCCTCCTCCTCCCCCTCTCCCCCTCCGCTCTCCTCTCCCCCCT
Organism: Planiliza haematocheilus; assembly: GCA_005024645.1. Lineage (NCBI taxonomy): Eukaryota > Metazoa > Chordata > Actinopteri > Mugiliformes > Mugilidae > Planiliza > Planiliza haematocheilus. Next base: position 102,192 of record SRSE01000393.1, on the reverse strand, counting down.
CTCCTCTCCCCCTCTCCTCCCCCTCTCCTTCCCCTCCTCCCCCTCTCCCTCCCTCCCTCCTCCCCCTCTCCTCCTCCTCCCTCTCCTTCCTCCTCCTCTCCCTCCTCCTCCCTCCCTCCTCCCCTCTCCCCCCCCCCCCTCTCCCCCTCTCCTTCCTCCTCCCCTCCCCCTCCTCCCCCTCCACTCCCCCCCTCCCCCTCCTCTCCCCCCCTCCTCCCCCCCCTCCTCCTCCTCCTCCTCCTCCTCTACCTCACGTTTGCTTGCTTCCCTCTGGCGTTGTCATAGTTACCACGTCCCGGGCCAAACTGGTGGAGCAGCTGATGAGGTCCAGCACCTGAAACACACACACATGAACTCACAGCTACAGAGTGAAGGAAGGTCACCCCTCCCTCACCCGCTCCTCCCTCACCCCTCCATCACCCCTCCATCAGCCCCTCCATCAGCCCTCCATCACCCCTCCATCAGCCCCTCCATCCCTCACCCGCTCCCTCCATCAGCCCTCCATCAGCCCTCCATCAGCCCCTCCATCCCCCCCCCGCTCCCTCCCTCACCCCTCCATCACCCCCTCCCTCCCCCACCCCTCCCTCCCTCCCTCCTCCATCAGCCCCCCCCTCCCTCCCTCACCCGCTCCCTCACCCCTCCATCAGCCCCTCCCTCCATCACCCCTCCATCAGCCCCTCCATCAGCCCCTCCATCAGCCCTCCCTCCCTCCCCCCTCCATCAGCCCCTCCCTCCCTCCCCCCTCCATCACCCGCTACCTCCCTCCCCCCCCCCCTGCCCCTCGTGGCTGCGTACCAGGGAAGCCGGCCATGGGGGGTCTGACTCCAGGAGGATATCCCAGCAGGCTTTGCTGCTGTGGGGCCTGTGGGGGAAAGCCGGCCATGGCAGGAGGAGTGGCTGAGAGAGAGCAGTGGAGTCAGGTGAGTGTCTCAGGTGAGCATCATCAGGTTAGGCTTTGATCACACAGACAGTACCTGGCGCTGGCAGTGGGAGGGGCTTGTTGTCAGGTAGGGCGGGCCTTTTAGCGTCCAGCAGGAAGTTGTTAAAAAACTCCACTTCCTGTCTGACAGCGGTCACCTTCTCAGCGTGTTTGTTCAGGATGTGTTTACGCACAAACTCTGGAGCCTGGACCACAGCAACAAGACAGAAAGGGTTACCACGGCAACCAGGCAGTCTGCCCACACACACGGGGACTCACCTTGAACTTCTTCCCGCTCAGAGGACACAGCCATTTGTCCTTACTGAGCTCCTGAATGTTGGACAGCAGGAACTTCTCCACCTGGACACACGGACAGACAGGTGAGACAGGTGAGACAGAGAGAGAGGACAGGTGAGACAGGGAGAGAGGACAGGTGAGACAGGGAGAGAGGACAGGTGAGACAGGTGAGACAGGTGAGACAGGGAGAGAGGACAGGAGAGACAGGTGAGACAGGGAGAGAGGACAGGAGAGACAGGTGAGACAGGGAGAGAGGTGAGACAGGAGAGACAGGTGAGACAGGGAGAGAGGTGAGACAGGGAGAGAGGTGAGACAGGGAGAGAGGACAGGAGAGACAGGTGAGACAGGGAGAGAGGAGAGACAGGTGAGACAGGGAGAGAGGTGAGACAGGGAGAGAGGGCAAGTGAGACAGGTGAGACAGGGAGAGAGGACAGGAGAGACAGGGAGAGAGGACAGGAGAGACAGGTGAGACAGGGAGAGAGGTGAGACAGGGAGAGAGGACAAGTGAGACAGGGAGAGAGGACAGGAGAGACAGGTGAGACAGGGAGAGAGGAGAGACAGGGAGAGAGGACAAGTGAGACAGGTGAGACAGGGAGAGAGGACAGGTGAGACAGGGAGAGAGGAGAGACAGGTGAGACAGGGAGAGAGGTGAGACAGGGAGAGAGGACAAGTGAGACAGGTGAGACAGGGAGAGAGGACAGGAGAGACAGGTGAGACAGGGAGAGAGGAGAGACAGGTGAGACAGGGAGAAAGGAGAGGAGAGACAGGTGAGACAGGGAGAAAGGACAGGAGAGACAGGGAGAGAGGTGAGACAGGGAGAGAGGACAAGTGAGACAGGGAGAGAGGACAGGAGAGACAGGTGAGACAGGGAGAGAGGACAGGTGAGACAGGGAGAGAGGACAGGAGAGACAGGTGAGACAGGGAGAGAGGACAGGAGAGACAGGGAGAGAGGACAGGAGAGACGGGAGAGAGGACAGGAGAGACAGGTGAGACAGGGAGAGAGGACAAGTGAGACAGGGAGAGAGGACAGGAGAGACAGGTGAGACAGGGAGAGAGGACAAGTGAGACAGGTGAGACAGGGAGAGAGGACAGGTGAGACAGGGAGAGAGGAGAGACAGGTGAGACAGGGAGAGAGGTGAGACAGGGAGAGAGGACAAGTGAGACAGGTGAGACAGGGAGAGAGGACAGGAGAGACAGGTGAGACAGGGAGAGAGGACAGGTGAGACAGGGAGAGAGGACAGGTGAGACAGGTGAGAGGACAGGTGAGACAGGGAGAGAGGACAGGTGAGACAGGGAGAGAGGACAGGTGAGACAGGTGAGACAGGGAGAGAGGGGAGAGAGGAGAGACAGGGATACAGGTGAGGCGGGGACAGAGAGACTGTCTCACCTCTTGTTCTGGGTCTTTCGTCCCCAGTCTGGCAGCGTCGTCTTCACTCAGAGTCTCTGACGGTGAGATGAGAGGAGCCAGACGCTGGTCACACATCTTCAGGTGTTCACTCACTGTCCAATCAGAAACATCCACAGTGAACATCCTCTAAGCCGTCCTCTGTGTCCACAGTGTGTGTCCGTGTCCGCTTACTCTCAGCTGCAGTGACCCTGGCCACAGGTAGGGGTCCCCGTACGTGGATCAGTCCACAGCGGTGAGGCATCTCGTCCTCAGCAGGGTACTCACAGAAGTTATAGTAGTCCACAGAGTGGACCAGACGCAGGTAGAGCAGCAGTCTGTCCAGCACCTGAACACACACCTCACGCATTTAGACACACACTCAGCATCTAAGGCCACCACACACACACACACACCTCCTCCCACCTTCACAAGCTTCTCATCCGTCTCCACGGTAACCTCACAGGACGAGGAGGCGGGCTCTTTGGCGTCGCCAGCACCTTCCCCGTTGCCTCCACCTGTCAGCTCCTCCTCCTCAGCGCTCACCTCCTCTATCAGGTAATCTGTGATGTTCTTCAGGACGGGGTTTGTCTGTTTCCACACACACACACACACACACACACATTTCCCATGATGCATTGGGCCGTGTAAGAGGTAAGAGAACACGGTGGCGGCGGCGGCGGGTACCTGGCCGGCCCACAGCTCTCCTCTCTGGTCCAGGCTGTGGATGAGCCGTGCCGACAGACGGATGTCGTTCCTCACCACCGGCTTGTGGTGCGTCAGCCCGTTAACGCTGCGAACGCGCCGGCTAAGGTCTCTGTTGACCACCGGAGACAGCTCACAGTCCCTCAGCTGACGGAGGAGGACACAGGACACATCTTATTCACACATCCACACCTATCACCATGGCGACGGCTCCGACCGTGCGCGTCCTCACCCTGACGTTCTGGAGGTTCCAGCAAGTCTCCTTGATGTTCACACTGCGGTCAAAGGTCACCCAGCAGCGCCTGAAGAACCTGACACACATCATCATCATCATCATCATCATCTGTCTGAACTGTAGACTGTATAGAGACAGAACAGCGCCCCCTGGTGTCTGACTGCAGCACAGGTCACAGGCCCCGCCCCCTCCGTGTTAGAGGGCGGGCGCCTCTAATGAATGTTCACGTGGTTCTGGAGGGAGAGTGGGCGGGGCATCGATATCAGGCCCCGCCCCTCAGAACGCACCATGTCCTCTTCAGTGTGATACGCTCTAGCGTCTAATGTCCTTATGTCTGGAGGACGTCCACTCAGACGGCGTAACGCTACTGAACACATCAGCTATCTAACTCTGATTGTTCTTCTTTAGGGACGACTGAGACGTCCCCGCTGTACAGGTGTCCCTCACTATAACGAGCTTCATCTGTTTTTCCTGCGTCCTGATTGGCTAAGGGACTGTAGAGCATTGTCAATCAGAATGCGTTGAGCTTCATCCACATTCACATATCCAGCATCTATGATGACTGGCAGTGTGACTGAAGAGCAGCATGTCTGGAAGCCACTGAGAGCAGTTTACGCCAAGAGACCTGAGACCTGTGACCCGCAACCCGACACCCGAGACCTGTGACCCACGACTCGACACCCGACACCCGACACCCGACACCCGAGACCCGAGACCTGACCCCCACGACCCGAGACCTGACCCCTGACGACCCGAGACCTGACCCCCACGACCCGAGACCTGACCCCCACGACCCGAGACCTGACCCCCACGACCCGAGACTCTAGGCTCAAGACCCGACACTTGAGACCTGACACCAGAGACCCGACACCTGAGACCTCTCCCTCTGGTTTACATTGGGAATCAACTGTCACCCCCGTCATGTCCCGATCACGTGACCTGGTTCTCACCTCCGCTCAGGCTGAGGGTCAGACAGCGCCACCCGCAGGAAGCCCGGGTACCTGCGACACAACTACACACACACAGACACAGTGAGGTTAGACTGAAGCTTTAAATGGCTGCTGTCTGTTTCTGTCTCATGTGTGAGTGTCTCACAGCACTGATCTCCTCCTTGGACACATCGGGGGGGATGCTCCTGATGAACAGGGACGTGGTGAGGTGCAGGGGGCGGGGCTTGGCCGGAGCCTCCTTCTCCCTGTCCTTCCCTCGCTCTTTTCGACGCCCTGACACAAACACAGGACTGTTCAGATTCAGGACGTCGCTGGGTGGACACAGTCTCCTTTACCCTACTTGTTACATATGCATCAATACCGTCCACTCCGTCCTCTTCCTCCACGTCATCAGAGTGGGAGGAGTCTGAGTGGGAGGCGCTGCCCTCCCCACTGTCAGCTGACACGCTGCGCTTCCTCTTCCTTCCCTGAGACAACGATGAGGGATTAGAACCAGACCCACTCAACACATCAGCACAGCACTCATCACAATCAATTTACCTTCTGGCTCGTCTTGCCCTCCTCCTCCTGCTCCTCCTCCTCCTGCTCCTGCTCCTGCTCCTCCTGCTCCTCCCCCTCCTCCTTCTCCCCCTCCTCCTTCTCCTTTTCCTTCTTTCTGTTCCGCTTGCCATCATCACAGTCCTAAGAGAGAAAGAGTGACATTTTATAAGCAGCAGCATCAGAAGGTAGAACACAATCACTGCTGTAGAGAGAAGCAGGAGGACGGATGGATGATGAATGATGGATGGATGATGAATGATGGATGATGGATGGACGGATGGATGGATGATGGATGGATGATGGATGGATGATGGATGAATGGATGATGGATGGATGATGAATGATGGATGATGAATGATGGATGGATGATGAATGATGGATGATGGATGGACGGATGGATGGATGATGGATGGATGATGGATGGATGATGGATGATGGATGGATGATGAATGGATGGATGAATGATGGATGATTGGATGAATGATGGATGGATGATTGGATGAATGATGGATGGATGGATGATGGATGGATGAATGGATGATGGATGAATGATGAATGGATGGATGATGGATGAATGGATGATGAATGGATGATGAATGGATGGATGGATGATGGATGATGGATGGATGATGGATGAATGGATGATGGATGAATGATGAATGGATGGATGATGGATGGATGATGATGGATGATGAATGGATGATGGATGAATGATGGATGGATGAATGATGGATGGATGATGAATGGATGAATGATGGATGGATGATGGATGATGGATGATGATGGATGATGGATGATGGATGAATGATGATGGATGATGATGGATGGATGGATGGATGGATGATGATGGATGGATGATGGATGATGGATGGATGATGGATGATGATGGATGGATGATGGATGGATGAATGATGGATGGATGATGGATGGATGATGGATGATGGATGAATGATGATGGATGAATGATGGATGGATGGATGGATGATGATGGATGGATGGATGATGGATGATGGATGGATGATGGATGATGATGGATGGATGATGGATGATGGATGGATGATGGATGATGGATGGATGATGGATGATGATGGATGGATGATGGATGGATGAATGATGGATGGATGATGGATGGATGGATGATGGATGGATGATGGATGGATGAATGATGGATGATGGATGGATGATGATGGATGGATGATGGATGGATGAATGATGGATGGATGATGGATGGATGAATGATGGATGATGGATGAATGATGGATGGATGATGGATGATGGATGATGGATGATGGATGAATGATGATGGATGATGATGTTTTTTTTCATTCTAGTTTTTGCGAGTCTCATTATTCTTGACCTTTTATTATTGTTATTATCAAAAACAGTGTGTTTGTAATGTAAAGGAGTAAAACGTACACAAAGATCATCAAAACCAAGAATGAAATGTTTAAGGCATGAACGTCTTATCTGAGGTCAGAGCTCGTGAGCCATCAGAGACATCACCACTGAAACACATGTTGACTGACTGTGTCTCTGTCTTTATTATTATCGTTATGATTGAACTCTTTCTTCTTTCTCACGCGGCTTTAGGACAACATTTTCTGTCATTGACCTGTTTTTTGAAAACGCTGATAGAAAGTCTGACCACTTGGTGGCGAGTGAGCAAACTAACTGGCTCTCGGTTCAGCAGGGATCCACCAGCAGCAGTTATGAGGTCGTTAAGTTTAGTTTCTCTGCAGACATGAAAGATGTCTGGGGCTCATACCACAGGAGGAAGCAGCTATTCTGACCTTCTCAGAGTCTTTCGTCTGGCCCGTCTCACTGGTCCTCTCCTCCGTCCGGGTCACAGTTGACGCTGAGACAGTCTGACCGCTCACGTGTCCTCCGCTGGGATGTCCCTGACTCTTCTCTGGTCCACCAGCAGCAGCAGCGTGAGCCTCCAGGACCTGGAGGTCAAAGTCTGTACCTCCTTCCATCTTTATCACGGCTGCAGAGAAACACAAAGTCTGAGGACTTCATTACCTACAAACACTTCTCAGTTTGCTGCCGCGTCCGTCCACTGACCTGCATCCAGAAGTTTGACGATGGCGGGGGCGTGGTCCATGTCCAGCGACACGTTGTCCAACCAGCTGCTGTCCAGCAGGAAGAGGAAGACGCCCAGTCTGGTCCTGAGGGCGGCCAGAGACTCCGCCTTCCTCGCCGTGATGTCATCAGGGTGGTACTTTGAGCGGAACCACTCCTGGTCTTTGTGTTGGAGGAAGAAGTCCTGCAGCTGCTGCCGTCTGAAGTCCAGCTTGTACTGGTTGTAGCGCTTCACTGCCTCCGTCTCGTCAACGCTGTCCTCCGTGTTGAGCAGAAACTCCTGAACGTCAACCAACAGGATGAGCCCACTGGACAATATCTGAGAGCTCTTTCAGTTCACCTCCAACGTGTCCCACTCACCTTGAAGCTCCTCATGGTGGGAGGACCTGGAGGAGGCAGGTCTGGATCCACCATCCCCAGCCTGACGGAGACACTGGAGTTTAAATCATCAGAAGCTTCAACAGATCACCCCATCTACATCAAGGAGTGGCATTGCTATGGGGGGGGGGGGTCTGGTCTAGGTGGGGGTGCCTGGTCTGGTCTGCTCTAGGTGGGGGTGCCTTGTCTGGTCTAGGTTGGGGGACCTGGCCTGATCTAAGTGGCGGTGCCTGGTCTGGTCTAGGTGGGGTTGTCTGGTCTGGTCTAGGTGGGGGGACCTGGTCTGGTCTAGGTGGGGGTGTCTGGTCTGGTCTAGGTGGGGGGACCTGGTCTGGTCTAGGTGGGGGGACCTGGTCTGTGTCACTGACTTTGGTTTGGGAAAAACCCAAAATGATAAATGTTCATTATAAATAATTATTGCAGATGTTTTATGACAGACGTGGACATGTGGACACGTGGACATGTGGACACGTGGACATGTCACAGGTGAGTAACTGACTCTGGAGCATGTTCAGTTGTTGTCTTTGCCCCATTATAACCACATTATTTATTATTTATCTGTTTTTGATCATTATTTATTGAATTTAGGCCATTTTGTGTATTTTTCCCATAAAAGTGACTTTACCTTTTTAAATGACATTTAAAGGTTCAAACTTTGATTTATTATTTCATATTTAGTAGTATTTAGTAATAATAGTAGTATTTGAGTTGATTAACAGATTTAAGCAAAAAAAGTTGAAATAAATATGTCTGTTATATTTTTACAGCAGTCACACTTAGTGGCTGTTTTCAGCCACTAACCGTATGAAAGGCTGGTAAAGCTGATGTAAATTTAAGGTTCCTCACCAAAAATCTGTTCATTTGCTGCAACAGAGGGAACGTTATGGTCAAATTAGGAGCAAAACATTTCTCCAAGTGGCTGTTTTCATCCCCAGCCAACTAGAGCCAACCCACCTGCCCTGCAGAGGGTGACCTCCGTGGTGTGGGGGAAGATGGGGGAAGTCAGGGTGCCAGCAGTGAGGGCCAGCCCCTGGAAACGGACCTGGCCCACCTGGCCCACCTCCTCCTCCTCCTCCTCCGTATGGCAGGTCGTAGCGGTACGGCTCCCCCCGGTGGTCATCCCTGGGAAAGTCATCAACAGCATTATCACCTGTGTGCAGATCAGGTGAAGGTGTTCCTCTGCTCAGGACACCAGCCTCACCAGTCTCTCCTCATGCGTTTGTGCTGGGGGCTCATGTGTCTGGGGGGGGAGAACCTCTCTCTGCGCCCCCGCTCGTAGTCCCTCCTCCTGTCTCTGCCGCGGTCCCAGTCCCTGGACACACAAACAAGCATCGGATCACATCCGTGGACACGTCTCCAACCAGAGACCTCCTACCACGGTCACTGCCTGTAACGGAGCAGGTGACGAGCAGGATGACGGTCTGACCGGTCAGAGGGCAACAACCAAACAGACCAGAGAGCGTGGCCGAGCCGGGCCAAGCCGGACCCAGAACATTTACCTGTCCGGCCAGTCGTCCCTCCTCCTCTCCTCCCGCTCCCTGGACCTCTCCATGTCACTCCTCTCCCTCCTGAACTTGTCCCGTCTCCTCCTGTCGAACTCATCGTCGCTGTCTCCCATCACACTGAAAGCAGAAGCGTTTTTAAGGGGAGGATCGCCTCCAGCATCGCTCACATATCTCATCCCCGTGAACCGCAGACTTTTCTAAACGTCCATGAAGGTTCTCAGTCACCCAGGTAATGATGGCTCCACAAAGACAAAGACTCAGTTTAACTTTTAGCTGCCTGTAAATGACTTTAATGACTTATTCAAACAGGTAAAGCTCGCCCCCGATGGATTACATCCACAGTTTCCTGTTTAAACCTCAAACTCCAGTTTCATTTTTAATCGCTTTCTGGATAAACCGTGACCTGGATGAACGAGAACAGACTTTAACATGTAAACGTTATATTCACTCTCAGACTGCCTAACAATAATTAGATAAACATTAGCTGTGTGCGCTAGCAGCTAACGCTACCACTAGCGTGTAGCATTGACAAAAGCGGACCGAAGCTAACGGCGGCTGATTAGCGGATTAGCTTGGGAGCTAGCCCGGGCTGCTGCTGCTCTTCCCGTAGCCGTGTTTCTCTCTCAACCGTCGCGACACATAAACATCATCAGCGGTAACGGACCTGAGGTCTCACCCGGAGCTCCGCTGCAACACACGAAGAAAGAAGCACGGTAGCTCGCGCACCAACGCAGGTGTCCCGCCGCCGGTCCGAGAGCGTAGCCAACCAACAACACTTCCGGTTTGCGAGAGCGCAGTCCTGGCGCATGCGCAGTCAACCAACCAACGACACTTCCGGTTTGCGAGAACGCAGTATTGGAGCGCTGCCGTCTACTGGAGCGGCGTGCCTACAGGGCGGCCATCTTGGATCAAGGCCACTGGCTCCTACAGTGCGTTACATCTATGGAGGAATGGTGTTTCTACACAATAACAGTCATCATAAATCTCTCAGTTGAAGTCCGGCATCTTTCCTCAATCGTCTGTCAGAAGCTAATCTGCTGATAACATTAAGTAGAATTTATATTTTTGTAGTAAAACCATATTTTTATCATAGCTACATGTGTGACGTTTTAACACATTTGGAAATCGGTCCAAACCACAGCCTGGCCAAAAAAACAAGTCTCCACCTGGATTTAGCCTATCAACCAGGTATCCACCTCCTACTGGATAATTACTGCTTTGATTGTTTAAGGTCAACTGATGCAATGAGTAGCTTCTCCTTTCTTCAACAACCATGTCTAAAGACACCTGATCCTGTGGTGGTCTGTTTGAGAAGGGTCAAATCATTGGCATCAAGCAGAGAAAACATCTAAGGAGATTGTAGAAACTACTAAAACTGGGTTAAGAACTGTCCAAGGCATTATTAGAAACTGGAAGGAGAGTGGAGAAGCATCAGGGGAAGAAGAGAGGCAGATGAAGTGATGCAGCCATCATGCCTAGTGTCTACTGTACAAGCCTGTGCTATGGGGCAGTGCTATGATCTGGGTCTAGGTTCATTAGCTGACTACCTGAATATACTGAATGAGCAGCTTATTCCATCAATGGATCATATTCCAAGATGACAATGTCAGGATTCATGGGGCTCAGATTGTCAAAGAGTGGTTCAGGGAGCATGAGACATCATTGAGTTTGATATTGATGCTCCGCCCACACTTCCTCCAGACTCACAAGGAGATGATGGATTATACACTAATTATTAAAAAAGAGTGTTTTCATGACTTCACGTTTTATGGAGCAGTTGGCATGGCAACTGGCAGTCGTTATTATCTCACATCCTGTTTATAGCGTCTAATACATAAAATGAAACTTATACGAAACACTGACTCTTGACCAATCATCGACATTATATTAACGACCTGAAACGAAAGAAACCATTCCTGAAAAATAGTTTGGTCCAAGCCCTGCCCACTTACTGTACAGGGGCTGCAATCCCATCAATTCAATTCAGTTTTACTGATATAGCGTCAATAAGCTGGTTCCACAGGAGAGGAGCCTGATAGCTGAAAGCTCTACCTCCCATTCTACTCTTTGAAATTCTAGGAACCACAAGTAGGCCTGCACTTTCAGACCGAAGTGATCTGTTGGGATGATCTGGTACAATGAGGTCTTTAAGATATGATGGAGCTAGGCCTTTGAGGGCCCATCATCAAAACATGCTAGGTGTGCTAGGCCCACAGTGGCGGCGCACGTGAGTGCAGCGGCTCAGGACCAAACCTCCATGTCTGGCCATGCAGTCTCGTTCTATGATAAGGCTCTTTATCTTTACTCTCCATCAGACTGATCCAGCTCCACTCCCACAGTGAACGCCACAGGACGTCACTAATGCCCTACCCTATCCAGCTGGATGTTATTAATCCATCCTAGAGTTTTTACTTTTGTTTTCATCTAATTTTACCAGTTTGGTTACCAGAGCTACTGTGACCAAACAGTTTCCCCTGTGGATGAGTCAAGTCTAATGTTTAAAGATATCCCTGAAAAAGAAATGGAGAGGGGTGCAGGTTTGGGAGCCCTCCATGCAGATGTGAATAACCAAACGCTGTAGTCTGGTGAAAGTACAGAAACAAGTGCTCAGGTAGAAGTGAAGAAGCAGTCACGACTTTCTGAACTATTTGATAAGTCTTGATGGATGTGACGCCGGAGCTGCTCCTCTACACTGAAGCCAAAGCAAAGCAGAGTCAGATCATTTCATTTCAGGTAAATAAACTCATTTTAGTTTGTTTTGTACCTGGTACAGGCAGAGCAGAGCATAGCATTAATTTGGTGCCGCTCGTATCCCCGGGAAAATACCATCAGTTTGGTCAACGCAAGGAAGTGGAGACAAGTTGTCCACATGTATAAACAGTCTATGTCGTGTTTGACCCAAACAAAGCCGACTCTTTCAGATAGCAGAGATGCTAATCCTGACTGAGCAGTTAGCACCGTAGCTGATCCAGCTTCATTCTTGTGCGATGACCTGAGCCTGGCTTAGTTTGCTGTGGATTTTAAATCGACCGAACAACTGAAACGTACGCTCATGAAGAAGCTCCACAGACATTTCTTATACTTTTATTTTAATGACTGATCAACATCTGGGACGTGGCTTTAGCGTCACATCATCTGAAACCGAACACTAGCTTCAAGAGCTAGTTAGCCTTAAGAGCTGACTCTGATAAGACCAGTGTTCGTGGCTCAGTCACGGCTCCATAACTGATGAAAATGATCCTTAAAACAGAAGATGAGTCCGGATGCCGCTCAATGAGACATCCTCTGATTGGCTGGTTTGTTGGTGGGGGCGGAGACAGACGCCTGGAGATCCCCACAGGAAACATGGGCAGAGAGAGAGGAAGGGAGGAGCTTAGAACGGGAGCCCTGACCACAAATCTTAAAGCATGACTTTTACCAGCTGCTACCTGTCCTCGTCCTCGTCCAGAGAAGACGGTGGTCAACCCAATGTGGGCGGGGACATGTCGGAGGGAGCGTGCCCGGGAGTCCCTCAGCTCTGAGAGGAGTTCAGGGCTGGAGAGGGACAGACGAGCTGAAAGCAAACAGGACACGTCCACTCATTATGAAAGACAGCAGGTGGAGCCGTTCACTGTGGACTGGAGCTCACCTGGTCTGTGGTCACAGCCAGGATGCAAAGAGGAGGCCGAGGAGGCCGAGGAGCTCCGGGGGGAGGAGGAGGGAGTGTGAGTGAAGGGGGAGGACAGGGGGGAGGAGGAGGAGGAGTCGGTGGAGCAAACACCCGTGGAATCACTGGAGTCAACCTGAGACCGAAATTTGTTCCGACGTTCTGGAAAAGACAAAGATGAGACAGATGATCGGAAGAGAGAGACAATAAGACATGGACATGTGGACCCCCGAGGCCCCCAGTCCTGACCCCTGAGACAGGCGTTCACCTTTTTGAAACTCTGCTTGCAGCTCTGGACTCTGCAGCGACAAACGAGGAGGAGGAGGTCTCCTTCCAGCTGAGGTAGGAGTTCCTGACGAGGATGAAGACTCCATGATCCACATCTGCAGTGGGCGGAGCTTTAACGAGAACGCTGCATCCAGAGCATTGACAGGAATTAACCAGAGAGATCATATTACTCCAGTTTTAGCTTCTCTTCACTGGCTCCCCTTAAAGTCTAGAATAGAATTTAAAATCCTCCTCCTTACATACAAGGCCCTCAAAGGCCTAGCTCCATCATATCTTAAAGACCTCATTGTACCATATCATCCCAACAGATCACTTCGGTCTGAAAGTGCAGGCCTACTTGTGGTTCCTAGAATTTCAAAGAGTAGAATGGGAGGTAGAGCTTTCAGCTATCAGGCTCCTCTCCTGTGGAACCAGCTCCCAGTTTGGGTTCAGGAAGCAGACACTCTCTCTATTTTTAAGGTCAGGCTTAAGACTTTCCTTTTTGATCAAGCTTATAGTTAGGGCTGGACTAAACCATCCCTTAGTTATGCTGCTATAGGCCTAGGCTGCTGGGGGACAATGCACCAAACACATGTTCTCTACTCTACCAGTCATGCTATGCTATGCTATGCTATGCTATGCTATGCTATGCTATGCTATGCTATTACTGTATAGCATGTGTGTCCACCTGGTTGTGCTCCAGGTTTCTTCCTGTTAAGTTCTTCCCAGCACCGTCGCCTTCAGGCTGCTCTGGAGGTTTCAGGCCGGACGTTGTAAAGTTTGTATTGTTATTGACGCTATATAAATAAAACTGAATTTGAACCAGTTAATCCCAGTTAATCCCAGTTAATCCCAGTCTGTACTCACTGACTGGTGTGAAGCTGCAGGTCCTCGGCTGGCGGCGGCCGACGGACTCCTGCCGCTGGGACAAAGTCTACGTTGCTCTCTCTCTCTCTGAGTCCACTTTAATGATTGACATGTTTTATGACGCCGTTGCCATGGATACCAGGAAGTAAAAACATACAGTCATCTGGACCTTTACAAACAAACAAACATCAAGTACAGTGACACATACACTCAGTCAGCTAGCTGTCACACGGTGGTTACACCAGGAAGGTTGTGGGTTTGAATCCCTGGCTGACTGCAGCCTTTCTGTGGCGTACCGCTCACCTGCCTGCATGGGATCACAGTCATGATGAGGTGTTTTCAAACCTTTCTCACCTGGAGGTCAAAACACAACAGCCTTTCAGATCATAGAAAGTGTAGGGAAGTTGTTTCTGATTGGACAAAAGCAGACACGTCGTGTCCTCTCAGCTGTGTCCATGGACGAGTTTTAAACCGTGCTGGAAAGAAAGACACGACTTTAACAGAGGAATATTCTGAGAGAGGACAAACGTATCATGTCTTTCATGAGGCTTTGAACCATCATGACATTAACACGTCCCTCTGAACCCTGAGAGTAGGAGTTAGGACTGAGGACACGGGACAACTATGTCCTCAGCGTCTACACTTCCACGTAGCTGACCAATCACAAGGCCCTCCAGGTCCTCATCAGGTCCTCGTGTCTCATCAGGTCCTCATGTCTCATCAGGTCCTCATCAGGTCCTCATGTCTCATCAGGTCCTCATCAGGTCCTCATGTCTCATCAGATCCTCATGTCTCATCAGGTCCTCATCAGGTCCTCATGTCTCATCAGATCCTCGTGTCTCATCAGGTCCTCATGTCTCATCAGGTCCTCATCAGGTCCTCATCAGGTCCTCATGTCTCATCAGATCCTCATGTCTCATCAGGTCCTCATGTCTCATATGTCTCATCAGGTCTCATCAGGTCCTCATGTCTCATCTGTCTCATCAGGTCCTCATGTCTCATCTGTCTCATCAGGTCCTCATGTCTCATCTGTCTCATCAGGTCCTCATGTCTCATATGTCTCATCAGGTCCTCATCAGGTCCTCATCAGGTCCTCATGTCACATCAGGTCCTCATCAGGTCCTCATCAGGTCCTCATGTCTCATCAGGTCCTCATCAGGTCCTCATCAGGTCCTCATCAGGTCCTCATGTCTCATCAGGTCCTCATCAGGTCCTCATGTCTCATATGTCTCATCAGGTCCTCATCAGGTCCTCATCAGGTCCTCATGTCACATCAGGTCCTCATCAGGTCCTCATCAGGTCCTCATGTCTCATCAGGTCCTCATCAGGTCCTCATGTCTCATCAGGTCCTCATCAGGTCCTCATGTCTCATCTGTCTCATCAGGTCCTCATCAGGTCCTCATCAGGTCCTCATCAGGTCCTCATGTCTCATCAGGTCCTCATCAGGTCTTCATGTCTCATATGTCTCATCAGGTCCTCATCAGGTCCTCCCACCAGAGCCCCGCAGAGACCAGAATGGAGGAGAACCAGGACCTGGAGCCAGACCAGCACAAGTCAGACCCCGTCTGCAGTGGAAGGGAGGAGACCGGCTCCCCTCCTGGTCCCAGCGAGTCCGAGGACCATGCGGTCAGTGATTTATTTCAGAAAGACTCGAGGAAATAACTTTGACCAGTTTATTACATTCAGATCATTTTCCACATGAAGTTAGAGTGAGCGCTTTACCGAGGCCCCCAGGGGCCCATGACTGTTATCAATGGAGGGCTGGGCTCCTGTCCAGCCGTGCTGCTGAGGACCAGCTTTAGAGACACACTAGTGGAGTGAGGACTCTTTCTCTTTGAGGCTTTAGGTTATAACCAGGCTGTGGTTAGAGGAGACATCATGTCCTCACTGTGTGTGTGAGGACAAAGAGCGTCTCAGACAGAGACGGCTCCAGGCTGTGGTTAGAGGAGACATCATGTCCTCACTGTGTGTGTGAGGACAAAGAGCGTCTCAGATAGAGACGGCTCCAGGCTGTTCTACTTCTCTGCTTGAGTTTCTCTGTGCTGCAGCTTCTGTTTAAAACCTCAGTGTTCCAGCTGTGAGACTGACCCGGTCTAAACACTGTCCCCTCACCAGCGTCTGCATTATTGTCCCCAGGCGTCCTAAAGCTTCTCACTGAGCCAAGAAAGGAGGGACAACGATTTCTGAAAACCAAATCAAAAAGAAAAGAAAAGTTGAAGTAACTGTTGCTATATCTCTATTTATCTTCAGAACACGTTGTGATATTGTGTACGTGCATTTATCTGTCTTTGCATCATGGGTCATTGTTTCAGATCACTGTTTAGAGCTGTGAAGGTGAGACACGTCGTATGGGAACTATGGGCTGTTCTACACCAGACCATCGCCAACAAAATATGTTAAAATATGTAACATCAACAGTAACACTAGACCTTCTGACGTGATCAGAAACGCTGCTGGACTTAATACGAGCTAAGGCTAGAGACGCTGTACAGGAAGTGATGGTGCATAAAACTCTAAGGTTGATATGTGAAAGCTCTGTGACTGAAACATTTAGCAGCATATATTACCGAGGGCTCACCCGAACATGTTGACGCTTTACACGCAGATTCACAGCTCTGGTTTTAATCAGAGTCTGGGAGATCTTGAAATATAAATCCCCTTAATCATGTTTTCTGTTGTTCTGTTGTGAATAATAAACTATAAAGGTAAAAACAGTAAAGAGGTCTCTGTCATTCTTTAACGTTTGAGGGTGAAAGATGGAGAAAAGGGGAGAGCGTCTGATGAAACAGCTCTATTACACGCCTTCACAACCGGGTAGTTTTGGAGGAGTAGAACGTCTTCAGAGAGCCGTACAGGATGAAAGTGGAGTTAAAGTAAAAACTGATCGAGTAACAGAATTTTTATCAAAGCAGGATGTTTATACTCTACATAAACCCGCCAGGATACATTTACCTAGAAACAGAGTATTTGTACCACGGCCCCTGAATCCATTTCAAGCAGCATATTTATGTGATATGAAAGTTTTATCAGAGTACAACGATGGGTATAATTATTTATTAACGGTTATCTTTTTCAAAGAAGGCGTATGCTAGAGCGCTGAAGACCAAAAAGGGAAGTGAAGTGACCAAGGCCTTTGCCTCGGTGTTACGGGAGAGTAAAGTGCCTGAGAAAGTACAGACGGATGCGGGTAAAGAATTCTTTAACAAGACTTTTAAAGCTCTGATGAAGAAGCACGGTATTATCCACTTTGCCACGGCCAGCGAACTCAAAGCCTGCGTCGTTGAAAGGTTCAACCGTACGTTAAAGACTAGAATGTGGAGGTACTTTACGGCCAGAAACACACGTCGATACGTAGACGTTTTGCAGGAGCTGCTTAAAAGTTATAAGTTATCACAGCAGTATAAAAATGAAACCGAACGACGTCACGAGTGAAAACACCCCCGTCGTATTTCAAAACTTGTACGGCACATTTCCTTTTCGTCGAAGGTGTTTGAAGTTGAATTTAAATGAGGGAGACGTGGTGAGGATTTCCAAACTCAGGGGGGTGTTTGACAAAAAGTATGAGCAGAGTTACACGGATGAGCTGTTTACCGTATCTGAATGTATCCCGCGACTTCCACCGGTGTACAAAGTAAAAGATTACGACGGTGAGCTTATCGACGGAACATTTTACGAGACCGAACTTCAAAAAGCGACCGTGAGTGAGAATAAGCCGTATCAGGTGGAGGAGATTCAGGAGGAGCGTTTTAGTCGAGGTAAAAAATACGTCTTGGTGCGCTGGAAAAACTGGCCTGAAACATTTAATAGCTGGGTATCCGCCAGTCAGCTCATCGATGTATAAAGACGACGCACGCCTCTGATTTCATATCACAAAGAGTCATGGAAGCCAGAACAGAAGAGAGTTTTTACGTGACTTTACCTTCTAACGCCAGCGTCAACGTGTTTCCTGAAAACACTATCGCCAGCTACCGAGTGGATTTAGAGCAGCATCTCCACTTGGAGGGTCCTTGGCAGGTGGCGCTGACGGAGATTTCCTACCCACACACGTGGTATAATGTCCCCGAGGACCAGTGTGTCTTTCACTGGATCGACACGTGGCAGCGTGGCGTCCTGGAGATGAACGCGCCTGGGAACCATTTAGCCCTGCACACCAGACGTTTTGAGATGTTACGCTGACAGAGATAAACGTGTGTATGAGGAACATGCAGAACGACATCACTCTACAATATAATAACTGTAGACAGAGGTTTCAGTGGTTAGGCAGCGGTCCCTATAGATTATGCTTTTTCCCACCGATGGCCTACATGTTGGGATTAAAACCCGGTGAGTGGTTTACGAGCAGCCGACTGAAACAGTCTCCTCACCTCGCTGATATAAAAGCAGGTTTTTATCATATGTTCTGTTATAGCGACGTGGTGCAGCATCAGGTGGTGGGTGACGCTTACGCTCCTCTCTTACAAACGATTCCGATCGAGGGGAAGTTTGGAGACGTGGTGACACAGTCCTTCAGCCCCGCCTACTACGTACCGGTAGCAAAGAGACACAATGAAAACATCAGCGTCGAACTCAAGAACGATCAGAACCAGACGATAAACTTCAAGTTTGTCAAAGTGATTGTGACTTTACATTTCAAACCGATTAAAACACAGTCCTGAAAATGCTGGTGACGGAAGCTCATCCCGACCTTTATCGATTCAAAAGTTATTACGATGATCAAGTGGGGAGCGGGCTGCCTGGGTTCCATGGGGCCCCCGTGATGTACGGTAAGGGGCTGGGATCCATATTTGTGACTCCGCTGGTCAAAAAAGGTTTTAGCATCGCCAAGCATCATCTTAAAAACATCGCATCGGACGTAGTCAGCAGAGTCGTGAGAGGTTTGGAGGGCAGAATCAAGAAGGATCAGGAATTATGCTTCTCGCTCGATGAGAATTTGGCGCAGGATGCTGGCGTGGGCGTGATCAACTATCCCCTCAACACCATGTCCTGTCAGGTGGATGTGACCCTGGCAGGTAGATTGATCTCCTCCTACAGAGCTATGATTGAGACTCTGCTCAACTTTTCAGACGATTCGTTATAAAGTCAGTTCAGTGTCGTTCAGGCTGTTTTACAAAGACACAGCAGGTTTTATGGATTCAACCGTGACAGCGGCCGACGGTTCTAACAGGGGCCCGGTTAAAAGGGCCCTGTTTAGCTCCGCCTCCAGTGAGTTTCAAGTGTTGGGGCTCCTGCACACGGACATCTTCTTCAGCGAGAAACTTCTTTTGAACAGCGTCGACTTTAAACTGACCCGAGGCAGCGACGCTTTCTGTCTGATGAGTCCGTCTAAAATACTGGGAGCGTCTCTGTTAGAGTGTTAAAGTAAGCGTTTCTCCCGCAGTACGTTCAGGTCATTCAGCGGCTCTGATGAAAGACAACGCCCTCTACCCCTTATCCAGGATCAACGTGAAAACCTACTCTGTTCCTATGCAGTCAGGAGAACCTGTTTCTGGGCGTCATGTTTAAATACGTTGTTTTAGGCAGGTGAACCACAACGCCTTCACCAGAACAAAAGATCTCTCACCTTTCATCTTTACCCACAACGACGTGGAGTACCTGGACCTGGACCTGGACCTGGACCTGGACCTGGACCTGGACCTGGACCTGGACCTGGCTCTGTGTCATAACGGCCGGCAGATCCCATCCAAAGCTTTCCAGCCCTGATTTAACAACGAGGTTTCAGTGAGAGAATTTTATAATCTGTTCACCGCCACAGGGAGACACCTGAAGGATTTACCTTTGGAAAGAGGTTCTACTCTATTTGTCTTCAACCTGAGCGCCGACGAGGACGTTGGGGCTCTCTCACCCGTATCCCGTTCCCTTACCTCACCCTCACTCTCATCGTCTACGCTTGCTACGTTTCCATTCTGGAAATCAATTCAAAACGACAAGTGCTGGTGGATTATTACTGAAACCATGAATTCTACGGAGCTGGAGACAGTCTTGAGCGGGTTACTGGGCGGTGTATCTAATGGTGTCTGCGCTTTGGATGAATTAGCTTCCCTACAGCCCTCGCTACCCGTCTACTATATCGTCAACACCCACCCTCATCATCTGCCTGGAGAGCACTGGCTGGCCCTCACTCTGGAAAACGATGGAAAGGCCACGTTCACTGACTCTTCCAGATTCAGCTGAATATTATCCTAAGAGCATCATGCGCTTCCTGGAACGTCAACGCGGAATAAAAGAGATCCTAAACCACGGTCGTCAGCTCCAGCATGAATTATCAGACGTCTGCGGTCAACACTGAGCGTATTACTTGTGTCAGAGAGGAAGCGTCCTGTCTTAAACCAGCGTGTTATCTCATTACACCAATGATGTCATCAGAAACGATGCCGTGGTATCTGGATTAGTTAATAAATGTCATAAATGTCTGGCGGTCCCATCCCAGGGAACCAGTAACCAGTTAGCCTGTTCTCTACAAATATTTAAAGACTGAGTCTTCTAAACTGTTCACGGGTTCGTGGGTTAGTCACAGAGGTCTCAGGAACATTAAGCTCTGACAGAGTCATGAGAAACTCTGTCCATCCTTCGGGAGGTTGTTCATTCACTTGTTTATAGGTGATGGTCAGATGTTTGACCAGATCAAGCAAATGAGATCCTCTCACAGTTTTTCCTCTGTCGATAAATTCACCTTTTGGAGTCCAACCGCTGTCGCTCTTGGAGAGTTTTTTCATCACATACTCTGCATTTTTCCGGCTGCGAGTTGGCAGACTCTTTAAATCATCTTCCTCCTCCTCCTCCTCCTCCTCCTCGTCCTCCTCCTCCTCCTCCTCCTCCTCCTCCTCCTCCTCCTCCTCCCTCCTTGCAGCCCCTCTGGCGGCAGACTAAGAGTTATAGGTTGAACTTCTTTCTCCCCTTGTCTAGCGAGGTTGAGATATCGTTGGAGCAGAGTGTTGTATTTTTTTCATAAGGATTCAATCCTTTATCCTCTAATATCTCTCTCATCTTTTCATGCAGATCTTTCTGGACCGTTTGTCTGATCTGCTTGTAGCCGCTGTTGGTTGACTCAGTCGGTTTAACTGATGCTGTGACACCAGAAACATTTTCTGTGTGGTCTTCAGAGCCATGGGGTCTTTTCTGGGGAGTAGAAAAGAGGCCTATCGTCGTCTGGCAAAACCTCCTATCAGTTCCCCTATAACAGGAATGTCCGCTCCTAGCAGAGGTAAAAGGAAGCCTCCTGTTTGTTGTAACACCCTGCGTTTGCGCTTCACGCAGGTTTTCTTATCAGCGATGATTCTGATATATTTCTTTTTAACTTCTGGTATTGCTGCGGAGAGAGAGGTATATTTCCCTTCAAAAGATTCAATCTCACACAACGACTGGAGAAGATGAGGGGAGCAGCTCCTTAAAATATCCCGCCGCTTGTTTGGCGTGGCCTTGGACAGAGCTTTAAGTAAAGGGCCGTTTCTTTTCAGACGAGCGTTTGTCATGGTTCTTTCTGCAAGTACACGATCGGCCACTCGTGGGGAAGTAACCCCGCTCTCAGTCTGAACCGGTCTGGTCACCGGTGAGTTAAATCCAGTAATAAATAGGAGTGAGGCTGGCTAGTGGCATCCTCTAAACTTTCTAAAAAGTATTTTTTATATATGTATATACGAATCAAATGACTGTCTTCCTTAAGAGGCTCTGTCATCACCAATAAAGAGATCTCTTTTTCCTGTGTCTGGAAGAAAGGGCCTGATGTTAACTCTTTACCGTATCAATAAAATGTGTATTTAATTATCTAAGTTTTAAAAGGGCTACGTACAAGAATCCACTATCACTGCTTTCAAAAACTATTTCTCAGTGTCTGATAACAGATTCAGGGAGCTGCGTTAGCTCTAATAGACAGAATGAACCGATAATAAAACCTTGAAAGATGTGACTTTCTTCTTTGGAGGCTTTCAAATAGCTTCACACGCCCGACGCTCGGTGGCCCTCACTTTATACCTGGCTCTGATTAGCGAACCCGTGCAAATCATCTGTAGCCAGGGGGACTATGTGCTTCTAAACGTGACCTTTGACCCACAGGTTTCATGTTTAACTAATGTCTCCTTCCACACTGAGGCGTCTCACTGATGATCCTGGACGTCTACGCTCTCTTTCTCATTGTTAATGTTTAAATCTGACTCAGACTGAAGCAATGAAACAACCTCATGGACTGAAACTCTCTTCAGCTCACGCTAGCTTTTCACCGCGCTCAGACCATGGGAGGGATCAGCCGGCGTCACGGGACCGCACACAAATATGTCTGTGCTTATTTCTATATGTCTCCCTGTCAACTTTGACCTCCAAACATCTGGCATCCATTTCCGTCCCTCTCACCCCTCTCCCCCTCCTTCCTTACCCCCCCTCCCCCCTCCTTATGATAATCTTCATTATCATCAGTAGTGAGAGAGGGTACACCTCTTGTTTTTGTGTTGTGTGATGCTGCGTAGTGTGGGAGCTTTAACAGTCACATGACGTCAGGCTGTCGGGGGTAGACTGAGTCACTGATAGGACGTTCGGTTTCACGCTGCATTCCAGAGCCCCTTTCCTGGTAGGGGACCCAGAGTTCAGACCTCTCAGTTATCTGGGACGCAGCATTTGTCCTGCAGTCCTCAGTGAGCCACATCAGTCCCACCAGAGTCCCGCAGAGACCAGAATGGAGGAGAACCAGGACCCGGAGCCAGACCAGCACAAGTCAGACCCCGTCTGCAGTGGAAGGGAGGAGACCGGCTCCCCTCCTGGTCCCAGCGAGTCCGAGGACCATGCGGTCAGTGATTTAGTTCAGAAAGACTCGAGGAAATAACTTTGACCTGTTAATTACATTCAGATCATTTTCCACATGAAGTTAGAGTGAGCGCTTTACCGAGGCCCCCAGGGGCCCATGAGTGTTATCAATGGAGGGCTGTGCTCCTGTCCAGCCGTGCTGCTGAGGACCAGCTTTAGAGACACACCAGTGGAGTGAGGACTCTTTCTCTTTGAGGCTTTAGGTTATAACCAGGCTGTGGTTAGAGGAGACATCGTGTCCTCACTGTGTGTGTGAGGACAAAGAGCGTCTCAGATAGAGACGGCTCCAGGCTGTGGTTAGAGGAGACATCATGTCCTCACTGTGTGTGTGAGGACAAAGAGCGTCTCAGATAGAGACGGCTCCAGGCTGTGGTTAGAGGAGACATCATGTCCTCACTGTGTGTGTGAGGACAAAGAGCGTCTCAGATAGAGACGGCTCCAGGCTGTTCTACTTCTCTGCTTGAGTTCCTCTGTGCTGCAGCTTCTGTTTAAAACCTTCAGAAGTAGATTTAAAGCAAGGGTGTAGAACTGGACGCTAGGGACACTAGGGACGCTAGGGACGCTAGGGACGCTAGGGACACCAGGGACGCTAGGGACGCTAGGGACGCTAGGGACACTAGGGACGCTAGGGACACTAGGGACGCTAGGGACGCTAGGGACACTAGGGACACGTCCCTACCAATATTCAGCCGTTACTGTGTTGTCACTATCAATACAGCCGCTGTCCGTAATGTTTAGTCAGTGATTATGGCACATAAAGGGTTAAATGTCGGTCTCTGCTCGAAGTCCCGCCTCTAACCTAAATATCGCTCCCTGATTGGCTGCCCCCGCTGTCACTCCTTCTGTTTGAAAAAGCTACATGCAGCCTGCTAGTTGGACGCATTTATCTGCAGTTGCGAGTGTAAGTCATGTAAGTTGTCCATGGAGCCATTATTGTAGTTAAACTATCTGTAAATGTGTATTTCAGTCCGTGTGTGTGTAACTTAACAGTGGCCCCCAACCGTTTTAGCGCCACGGACCGGTTCAATGTCAGACAGTAGTTTCATGGACCGAAAGGTGAAGCAGATAAAAACACAATAAAATGATGAGACATAATCATTTTATAAAAACTCTAGTATTTTCTCTATAAAATATTAATAACAACAATAATAATAAACGTAAATCCACTGTGTAGCTGTTCATGTGCAACTTTATTAGCAGCGTCCTCGTACCGTCACACCAGGGACGTCCACAGGAATTTTGAGGGGCAGTTGCTCCCCCCCCCCCCCCCACACACACACACACACACACAATAAACGACTGGAAAGACAACAATTAATGAGACAACACATCGTCCTCTAATGTCAAACTACTGTGTCTCAAAACTATCATTTGGTTTTAAATGAGACGTTGCGGTAGGAACAATCTTAGACAGTATTAGTCTTAATGTTTGGCTTTAACATCAACATATATGCACAAACCAAAAGCTTAATCTTGAGAATGAGGATGGTAGGGCGGGGTCTGAGCCGGTCGGCCATGATGGTAGGAGACGCTATCGGTTGCCAGGGGCAACGCCTTCAGAACTTAACGGAGGAGCGACGAAACATTCCAGAACTCTTTAATTTTTGCGTGTTTATTATTTCAGCGGGACGGATACAAGAAAAGTAAGAAAAGGTAAGAAAGTAAAGCAATGGATGAAGTTAAGGCGAACGAAAATGGACCTTGCAGGAACAAGCTACACCTGCCGAAAAACAGCGGTTTTGGAGAAGCTCTCAGACATTAAACACATAGACCCATACGAGCTCCCTGCAGCGGAACGGCACAGAAACCTGGACCATTTACCTCCGTGCACGTATATTTGGTGTGAGTTACTACACGATGCAGGAGTTTAAAAGCCACAAGTCTTTGGGAAGTTACGAGGCTTTTTGCTGTGGCTGGGTTCAGGACTTGGCCATCTACAAGCCTCCGGGACCGGTGCTTCGTAAACACTAGATTGCGACGAGATTGACGAGATGTTCAATGTACACAAACGTTTCCAACATGTTTTAATGTTGGCTAAAGCTGTGTACGTATGTTTAGGTATTTCGTTGTAATTTGATTTTAGCCCAATGACACTGTACCAGGCATAGACTGTATAGAACAGTCTGTGGTACCAGGTTTTTGTGTTGGAGACTGCAAAGTGACAAACCAGTTCTGGGTTGATTAGGGTAGTTAATGTGTGATTGCAAGATGTAAATGTCCTGGTTAGATTAAATGCAAGGTGTATGAGATTCAGACATTCGTCTGAATCTCATACACCTTGCAACCAACTAGCTGTCTGAAACCAACTAGCCAACCCAGAACTCTTACTTTGCTTTACTTTCTTACTTTTCTTCTTTCTGTTCCGCCGGAAACGCCTAAAAATGAAATCGACACGTGACTCCTCAATCTCAATAAACTGTGGACAGAGTTTGATTGACAACCTGGACTATTATCTACCAGAGAGAGAAAGACATCAGGGGGGGACTTCATTTCCTCGTTAAAATATTAAGTTGAAACCACATCGTATCATAGACAAACCATTTTTTAAATCTTACTTTTAGGGGTGCTGGGACAAAGTTTAGGGGCGCTTGAGCACGGGCTAATTTATGTCAAATTTAAAATAACACACTGCATGACTTTTTTTAGTCTTATTCTGGTTGTTTTTATCAGCTTTTCTGAGCTTGCAGACATGCCACACGCCGTACTAAATGTCTAAATGTGTCCCCAGCAGATTCATCCTGGAGAGAAACCATACAGCTGTGACGAGTGCGGCGCAACGTTCAGCTCCAGCAACACACTGAGAGTCCACCAGCGCGTTCATACCGGAGAGAAAGCGTACAGCTGTGATTTGTGTGGAGTGGTGTTCACCGGTGAAATTTATCTGAAAAAACACCGGTGTATTCACAAAGAGAAACCATACAAGTGTAAAGAATGTGGGAAAAGGTATACACATTTAAGTACCGTAAGATCCCATCAACGCTTCCATACCGGGGAAAAACTGCACACCTGTCATCTGTGTGGCAAAAAATGTGTGCGCTTACATATACTGAAACTACATTATCGTAGTCACACTGGAGAAAAACCATACTGGTGTGAAACCTGCGGGAAAGTTTTTGTTTCTAAGTCTGGTCTGACGATACACATGCGCAATCACTCTGGTGAGAAACCGTACAGCTGTGATGTCTGTGGGAAAGCGTTTACGACACACAGTGCCCTCAGACAGCATAAAAAACTTCACAGTGTGCCCACCTGTGACCGCTGTGGAGAGACGTTTGCCGTGCGCGCTGACTTGACTCTGCACAAACGTGGTCGCAAGTGGAAAGACGCCATGGGGCTGACGCAGTGTCCCAAACCTTCACCGGAGAAGCAGCGTCAAGAAGCAGCTTCCTGAATGTTGATTCAGCAAGAGGTGGAAAATCTCCCGTTCTAACCTGGAGACACTTTTAAAATGCTACCTGTTGTCTGGCTGAGCGGCCAGGTGTGTTCAGGTGTGATTAGGTGAGTTCAGGTGAGTTAAGGTGAGTTCAGGTGTGATTATGTGGGTTAAGGTGAGTTCAG
This sequence comes from Planiliza haematocheilus, assembly GCA_005024645.1. Taxonomy (NCBI): domain Eukaryota; kingdom Metazoa; phylum Chordata; class Actinopteri; order Mugiliformes; family Mugilidae; genus Planiliza; species Planiliza haematocheilus. The sequence continues at coordinate 76,069 of SRSE01000393.1, read as the reverse complement.
ATGTGATTAGGTGAGTTCAGGTGAGTTCAGGTGTGTTCAGGTGTGTTCAGGTGAGTTCAGATGTGGTTATGTGAGTTAAGATGAGTTCAGGTGTGTTCAGGTGTGTTCAGGTGAGTTCAGATGTGGTTATGTGAGTTAAGGTGAGTTCAGGTGTGTTCAGGTGAGTTCAGGTGTGATTATGTGAGTTAAGGTGAGTTCAGGTGTGTTCAGGTGTGATTATGTGAGTTCAGGTGTGTTCAGGTGAGTTCAGGTGAGTTCAGGTGTGATTATGTGAGTTAAGGTGAGTTCAGGTGAGTTCAGGTGAGTTCAGGTGTGATTATGTGAGTTCAGGTGAGTTCAGGTGTGTTCAGGTGTGTTCAGGTGTGTTCAGGTGAGTTCAGGTGTGATTATGTGAGTTCAGGTGAGTTCAGGTGAGTTCAGGTGTGTTCAGGTGTGTTCAGGTGAGTTCAGGTGAGTTCAGATGTGGTTATGTGAGTTAAGGTGAGTTCAGGTGTGTTCAGGTGTGTTCAGGTGTGTTCAGGTGAGTTCAGATGTGGTTATGTGAGTTAAGGTGAGTTCAGGTGTGTTCAGGTGTGATAATGTGAGTTCAGGTGTGATTATGTGGGTTAAGGTGAGTTCAGGTGTGTTCAGGTGTGATTATGTGAGTTCAGGTGTGTTCAGGTGAGTTCAGGTGAGTTCAGGTGTGATTATGTGAGTTAAGGTGAGTTCAGGTGAGTTCAGGTGAGTTCAGGTGTGATTATGTGAGTTCAGGTGAGTTCAGGTGAGTTCAGGTGAGTTCAGGTGTGTTCAGGTGTGTTCAGGTGAGTTCAGGTGAGTTCAGGTGTGATTATGTGAGTTCAGGTGAGTTCAGGTGAGTTCAGGTGTGTTCAGGTGTGTTCAGGTGAGTTCAGGTGAGTTCAGATGTGGTTATGTGAGTTAAGGTGAGTTCAGGTGTGTTCAGGTGTGATAATGTGAGTTCAGGTGTGATTATGTGGGTTAAGGTGAGTTCAGATGTGCTTAGGCGAGTTAAGGTGAGTTAAGGTGAGTTCAGGTGTGTTCAGGTGAGTTCAGGTGTGATTATGTGAGTTCAGGTGTGATCACAGTGTCACCTGACGACCCCAGGTGATCACTTGATCTCTGTCTCGTCAGTCCGAGTCCAGGAGGAGCAGGAGAGTCCGCGGCCGGATGTCGGCCAACAGCAGCAGCAGTGACGAGTTTGAGGACAGCCGCGTGCCTCAGAGAGTGCAGATGCATCGGCACAGTCACTCTGTGAAGAAGCAGCGTCAGGAAGTTTCCTCCATATGCATCATCTTAGAGAGCTGCACCACCGCTGGGACACAAAACACAAATAAAGAGTCAGCCTTCAGCAGAACCACAACTCAGCTCAGGGAGTGAGGAGCTCAGACGCTTCACAGTGTCCCAACAGAAAGACTAACCTGTCACATTCACGCCTCCTCCCAGCTGGAGCACAGACACTGTAACCAGGGTCGCTTATGTGCCTTTGTCTTTGATCGTTAGTGTAGTAAGTGTGTTATTCTCCACCAGGGTCGCTTATGTGCCTTTGTCTTTGATCGTTAGTGTAGTAAGTGTGTTATTCTCCATGTTTTGCTGAATTCCCTGTCTTTGTCTTTGTCCTGTGCTTGTGTGATTGTTCTCGTCCGTCTGTCATTAGTCTGAGATGAGCCGTCAGACCAGTCCACCCTGGAAACGTTGACTTTTCACAACGCCATGACAGCTCCTCTAGCATGTGGCGCTCCCCCTGGTGGCTGCCTGCAGTATAGGTCATGAGCCCCGCCCCCTCTGCGTTAGTGGGCGGGGCTTGGGCCTAAACACTAAAGTACAGTTAAACAGGATATAAGGAATATAAGCAATCGTGTTGGAAAAAAATAAAAAAATAAAAAAATAAGTGCAGTGCATAATCCAACATTTCTTTGTAACCAGTGGAGGTAGAGCAGAGAGTACTATTAACCAATCAGCAGTGAGTCTAGAAGAAGGATGGGCGGGGCATCAATAACCTGATATATCCACCATGATAACCAAGATAAGGTATGGTCATAATGTTATGGCTCTGCCACCAAGCACCTGCTCTTGTTTTATTGAACTGTGACACACATTGGCTTAATGTAGACTAGTTTATTAGATTAGCTTGTTTGGCTGAACTTTGTTTTGTTGTTTAACGTCTGTTGTACGTAGTAAAGTGATCAGTGCTTCTCCTGAAGAGTAATAAAGAGATTTCACTTGTCTTTCTGCGTCTCAAACACTGAGGACACAGCAAACGATCGAGTCTCAGCGGCTTTGAGAGGTTTGGTGGCAGAGAAGAAGACGAGATGAAGCAGTTCAAACTCTTTAGGTTCAAATAAAGAGACAAAGAGAAGAGGCTTTAACTGATTAACTGGCAGGTACGGGATGCCATGGTGACCAGAAGGAGAGATGAGCAAATGTTCCAGTCTGGAGGAAGCAGCACATCAACACAACAGCAGCTCATATTATTCACTAGGTCTACTGTATGTTTCAGAAATGCAGCAGAGAACAACATTGACCATAAAATGCTTGAATTTGTAGTTTTAAGTTTTATTCTTTGTGCCCTGTTTGTAAATAACAACTTGAACCTGATATAAGAATATAACGACGGGGACATTCCCGTTTCAGGGCGCTTTTTTGACAGAAGAAGCTTGAGAATTATTTCATTTTACATTTTTTATTCCGTGTGGCGGTCACTCATTGACAGTACTCGTTCTTTCTCGGTTCCACTGAACGTAGGAGCTGTTGGCAATGAATTCGGCGTAAATGTGAGCACGTTAACAAACATATATGATAATCCATACCTGCCAACTTTTCAAAAACCCTTTATTAATTTGATGTTGTACCCATGTTGTACCCTGCATTCTGGTGGTTTGTGGGGAGGTCCAAAGCTGTGCATAGCAGCCCACTGGAGATGGACTATATTAGTTACATTCTGTGATGCAGACATAGCTAAAGGTCCAGCCCCAGGAGACTTTGGATGAAGTAGATGTGGTTTCCAGCATTCTAGTGGATTTTTGGGCGGTCTGCTAAAGATGTGCAATACCTGAACTTATTCTCATTCATGTTCAGCATCATGACTTGTAGGTCTTAGTCTGTGGACTGAACATTCAACCAGAAAACTATTGGTGTGCCTAAATGACGTTATTCATAGATCAGTGTTTAAGATTTGACTTAGGTAGGTTGATTGATATTTTGATTAAAATGGTATTAAAGTAATTCTTAACTAAAACCTAACCTATGTTGTGAGTAACTGTATTCTGAAGAGCACTTAATGATTTATGTTCAGCCAAAAACGACACAAAATTATTTAGGGAAGGACTTTATTCTTCATTCAAAGTCTCCCACCACATGGTCCATCAGAGACAAATAAAGTGCTTAAACAGTACAACTTTTTCAAGCAATAAAACAGATGAATGTATTACAAGAATCACTAAAATGAGGCATAATCAGTATCAGATGCAGATCAGAAGCTGTCCTTGTCTATGATCTGTGTGCAACGGCAGCAAGCCTCTCAAACTCTTTGGCTCCTGTCACCTATGGAAAATGGTAATACAGTAAGTATACTGTAGGTTGATCCATTAACAAAGAAAAAACACTTGGATGGTTCTTAAAAAAAATAAAAGGTTTCACTGTTGTCCTGGCAAAGGTCTTTTATTGAACATCTTTGAAACCTTAAAGAATTCAAATGGTCATATGGTTTAATATCTCTACTCTCAGTTACAAACACATGTCCATCTCTACTGCACACATGTCCTGTATTTATGTTTAATTCTTTGAAACACATCTTACCTGTTTTCCTGGTCCAACAGAAAAAGTCTTCATCCACAGTGAGCCCTTTACTTTGGCCTGTTAATAAAAAGATAAATGTGAGTAAATAAACAATGCTATGAGCTGATGTATGAGAATGCAGTAGTTAACCACGTTAACAAGGTTTACATTCACCACACTAAACCATGCTAACACGGACAAACACAAACAAATCATTTCTTTCAACTTAGAGTTTAAGAGAGAGAGTATGTTACTCAATTAGACGACATTTCATTGTTACATAGTCTCAGCTCAGATTCTCTTCTTTGTCAGACTTCTCAAAGTAGTTTCTGGTTTCTCCTGCTGTCTCTGTCTCTGTCTCTGTCCATGTCTCTCTTCTTGTGTCTACTTCGGGGTGCAGGCATAGATAGTAAAGGTGTGCATTGCAGGTGTAGCGCAGCGCAAAGGTTCAGGGGCGCTCATCAGCGCCATCTACCGTCGTGGAGTTTGAAAAGGAACGGAGTCTCGGACCAAGATGGGATTTATTTTTTATTTTTTTTGCGTGAGAAACTTGATGTGTGGCGTGAGTGCGTGTGAAAACAGGCAAAACCGTGTGTCACACGGCGAAAGCGTGAGAGTTGGCAGCTCTGTGTTATACGTCTACTTAAATGCTCAGCGTCTTCTAAGACAAGAGAGACAGCAGCTTCCGGGGTCGGTGGAATGAGACTACCCATGGTGCCCTGCGCGGCCCGTTGCCAGGATACGGTCCGTTTCCATGGTTGTCCTCCTGTTAGCAGCTCTCTGGACTCAGATAAAGCAGGTAAACAGCTGCTGTTAAAGCCGTTTATTCCACTATATTTATATATAAATAGCGCGTGTTTACGGACTAAACACTTTAAACTCAGTTTGTTGGTAGCGGGTTTTTACTATGTGGCTAATGTTAGCTTAGCTTCGTGTTTTACAGTCAATTCGTCGGGTCACGTTGACCGGAAGTTGGTTTAAAGAGGCGAATAAATAAATTAATACACCGTTAGAGAGGGACGGCTCAGCTGGTTCGGTGGTAACCGGGTCAGATTCATGCCCGGTGTCCTATGGAGCGGGCCGAGCGGGGGAAAGCCGCCCTGCTGCTGAGGAACCAGCCGTACGACGAGAGCCTGGAGGTGGCCGACGCCGAGGAGATAGCGAGCGTCTCCAGCCAGACTCCCAGCAACCAGCGTCAGGTAACTCCACCTCACCTGACACGAGCCACGGCCGTGTCTTAGATTATTCACGTCTTAATCTGTTTAAAAGAATGTCATCTCTTGATGAACTGACTTGGAGGCACTTTTAAAATGCTGCCTGTTGACTGGCTGAGCGGCCAGGTGAGTGTCACCTGATGACCCCAGGTGATCACTTGATCTCTGTCTCGTCAGTCCGAGTCCAGGAGGAGCAGGAGAGTCCGCGGCCGGATGTCGGCCAACAGCAGCAGCAGCGACGAGTTCGAGGACAGCCGCGTGCCTCAGAGAGCCAAAGAGCCGGCGGTGGTGATGGTGGGGGGACAGGATGGGGTCAGTCCCAATGAGGAGGAAGACGAGGAAGAGGAGGAGGAGGAGGACTCTGAGGAAGACGACACAGAGGACGACGACGAAGACCCGGCAGAGGTCCTGGAGGGAGCGTACGACCCCGCCGACTACGCCAACCTGCCGGTCAGCACCGAGGTCAGGGAGCTGTTCCAGTACATCACACGGTGAGAAGCCGCCTTAAAACACAATGTTTCCCAATGGGACATTTGTATTGAATTGCTAGCATTAGCCACGCCTCCGCTAAGGGTCTGAGGAGGAAAGACGGCTACCTGAGGACAGATCTGAGGACATAGAGCAGATGGAAGTGAAGCAGAAATAAGGTGATCGTCACAGAGAGGATACTGAAACACTGTCCTCTGTCTCCTCCTGTCCCCTCTGTCCCCTTTCAGCTACAGTCCTCAGTCTATAGAGCTGGATCACAGCCTGAAGCCGTTCATCCCAGACTTCATCCCAGCCGTGGGCGACATTGACGCCTTCCTGAAGGTACAGTCAGTCAGAAAATCCACCTGGATCTATACGACCTCTGACCTCATAGTGACCTCTCTGCATGTGGCGTTCAGGTGCCGAGGCCGGACGGTAAATCAGACGCTCTGGGACTGTTGGTTCTGGACGAGCCCAGCGTCAAACAGTCGGACCCAACAGTGCTGTCTCTGTGGCTGTCAGAGGAGACGAAGCAGCATGGAGCTACCGAGGTACACACCTGGTATACACACACCTGGTATACACACACCTGGTATACACACACACCTGAGATACACACACCTGGTATACACACACCTGGTATACACACACCTGGTATACACACACCTGGTATACACACACCTGTTATACACACACCTGGTATACACACACCTGGTATACACACACCTGGTATACACACACCTGGTATACACACACACACCTGAGATATACACACACACCTGAGATATACACACACACCTGAGATATACACACACACCTGGTATACACACACACCTGGTATACACACACACCTGGTATACACACACCTGAGATTTTTTTATTCCTTCTGTCCTGTCCCTCTGTCCTGTCCCGTCCTCCAGCTGAAGAAGGTGACCAGCGTGGCCGGTCCTCAGACCAACCCCCGGGCCGTGGACAGCTGGGTGGACAGCATCAGCGCTCTGCACCGCTCCAAACCTCCCGCCAGCGTCCAGTACAGCCGTCCCATGCCCGACATCGATGCCCTGATGCAGGAGTGGCCGTTGGAGCTGGAGGAGCTGCTGGGACGTCTCCAGCTGCCCCCTGCCCGTCTCAGCTGCAGCCTGTCCCAGTACGTGGACGTGGTCTGCAGCCTGCTGGACATCCCCGTCTACAGCAGCAGGGTCCAGTCTCTGCACCTGCTCTTCAGCCTCTACCTGGAGTTCAGAGACTCGCAGCACTTCACTCGTAGAGCGTAGAGACGCCCTTATTTCATACGTCTGTCTCTGTCTCTCTGTCCTCTAATAAAGGCAGCAGTCTGAAAGCTTCAATGCGTCAAATGTCCCTTTAACAGGAAGCAGAGGACACCCTACCACTTCACCCTGAACAGCACACTCTAGAGAAAGACCAGTGTCCCTTTGGACAGCATAAGACGAAACCAGAGAGGACAGAAGGACACAAGATGGGACAAAATCAGAGAGGACAGAATGAGACAAGACCGGACAAAATCAGAGAAGACAGAATGAGACAAGACAGGACAAAATCAGAGAGGACAGAATGAGAGGAGATGGGACAAAATCAGAGAAGACAGAATGAGAGGAGATGGGACAAAATCAGAGAGGACGGAATGAGACAAGACGGGACAAAATCAGAGAGGACAGAATGAGACAAGACGGGACAAAATCAGAGAGGACAGAATGAGACAAGATGGGACAAAATCAGAGAGGACAGAATGAGAGGAGATGGGACAAAATCAGAGAGGACAGAATGAGACAAGACGGGACAAAATCAGAGAGGACAAAATGAGAGGAGATGGGACAAAATCAGAGAGGACAGAATGAGACAAGACGGGACAAAATCAGAGAGGACAGAATGAGACAAGACGGGACAAAATCAGAGAGGACAGAATGAGACAAGATGGGACAAAATCAGAGAGGACAAAATGAGAGGAGATGGGACAAAATCAGAGAGGACAAAATGAGAGGAGATGGGACAAAATCAGAGAGGACAGAATGAGACAAGATGGGACAAAATCAGAGAGGACAGAATGAGAGGAGATGGGACAAAATCAGAGAGGACAGAATGAGACAAGATGGGACAAAATCAGAGAGGACAAAATGAGACAAGACGGGACAAAATCAGAGAGATTAGATTAGATTAGATTAGATTAGATTAGATTCTTTATTCATCCCAAACTGGGAAATTTCTTTGTTGCAGCAGCATTCAACTCCATACATACATACATAAAACAAAAGCTAAAAATCAACAATATGAGCAAATAGAGAACTATAAGAAGAACAAAAGTATACACAGTATACAAAGTATAAGGAGTGAATATTAAAGAAGTGTTAAATTAGTATACACAAGAAATATATTATCAGGTATTACAGGTGGATATTGAAAAGAAATGTTAAATTAAATGTCCAAGTGTCATCTGTCACACACAGATGAGGAGTTGTACAGACTGATGTCTTGGGGTAGGAAAGATTTCCTGTAGCGTTCTTTGAGACAGTGAATTTGTCTGAGCCTTCTGGAGAAGGTGCTCCGTTGTCTGTCTATTGTGTGGTGGAGAGGGTGGTCAGGGTTATCCATGATTGATAACAGTTTGTTCAGAGTCCTCCTCTCCACCACCGATTCAAAGGTGTCCTGTCTGCAGCCAATGATAGAGCAGCCTTCCTGATCAGTTTGTTCAGTCTGTTAGCATCACTGGCTGTAATGCTGTTCCCCCAGCAGACCACAGCGGAGAAAAGTGTGCTGGCCACAACAGACTGGTAGAAGATCTCCAGCATCTTGCTGCTCACATTGAAGGACTTCAGTTTCCTCAGCAAATAGAGCCTGCTGCAGCTCTTCTTGTACACAGCTGTACTGTTGGTCGTCCAGTTCAGTCTGTTGTCGATGGTCACTCCCAGGTATTTGTAATCCTCCACCATCTCCACATCCCTACCCAGGATGCTGAGGGGCAGAGGAGCTGGTCCCTTCCTCCTGAAGTCCATCACCATCTCCTTGGTCTTGTCCACATTAAGCAGCAAGTGATTCCTTCCAGCCCACCCCACAAATCCGTCCACCAGCCTTCTATACTCCTCCTCATCCTGTCCACCACTTATACATCCTACAACTGCAGAGTCATCAGAACATTTCTGTATATGACATGACTCTGAGTTGTGCTGGAAGTCAGTGGTGTATAAGGTGAACAGGAACGGAGAAAGTACAGTGCCCTGAGGGGTCCCACACCACTCACCACCACATCAGACAGGACATGACCCAGACGCACCAACTGTGGCCTGTCAGTCAGGTAGTCAGTGATCCAGGAGACAGTGGACGCACCAACACCCATCGACTGCAGCTTATCACCCAGCAACAAAGGCTGGATGGTGTTGAAGGCACTGGAGAAATCAAAGAATGTGATTCTCACTGAGCCTCCACCACCATCCAGGTGTGAGTGATAGATGACAGCGTCATCCACCCCCAGACACGGCTGGTAGGCAAACTGTAGAGGGTCTAGGAACGATCTCACCTGTGGCTTTAGGTGGGCCAACACCAGCCTCTCCAGCACCTTCATCACATGGGATGTAAGAGCAACTGGACGGTGATCACTGAGGCCAGATGGAGATGACTTCTTAGGCACAGGAACCAGGCAGGAGGTCTTCCAGAGAAGCGGCACCGTCTCCAGGCTGAGACTCAGGTTGAAGAGCCGTTGGAGAACAACAGACATCTGGCTGGACAGAATGAGAGGAGATGGGACAAAATCAGAGAGGACAGAATGAGACAAGACGGGACAAAATCAGAGAGGACAGAATGAGACAAGACAGGACAAAATCAGAGAGGACAGAATGAGAGGAGATGGGACAAAATCAGAGAAGACAGAATGAGAGGAGATGGGACAAAATCAGAGAGGACGGAATGAGACAAGACGGGACAAAATCAGAGAGGACAGAATGAGACAAGACGGGACAAAATCAGAGAGGACAGAATGAGAGGAGATGGGACAAAATCAGAGAGGACAGAATGAGAGGAGATGGGACAAAATCAGAGAGGACAGAATGAGACAAGACGGGACAAAATCAGAGAGGACAGAATGAGACAAGACGGGACAAAATCAGAGAGGACAGAATGAGAGGAGATGGGACAAAATCAGAGCGCAACAGGAGAAAATGAGACAGATTGGACCTGACTGATAAGTAGGGCCGTCTCCTTGGTGGGACAGAGACAGAGTCTAGACAAACTTCAGTCCATCATGAAGCATGTCCACCATCACACAGAGCGTCTTTAAGAGCTGATTATTCTAATATACTTCATAATGTCAGAGCTTGTATAGCTATAAGATGTTACACAGTTATACGTAGTATAAATACACAGTGAAAGTATTTTAGTACCTGCAGCCGGTAGTACTATATAAGTACTACACTAAAACAGCAGTAATCGCACATAACACACAAGGTGAACAATATAAGTGAATATGTGAATGGAGAAAAATAATAATAATCCTACAGTACTGTAAATAGTTGTACTGTAGGATTATATATATATATACATATAAATATAAATAGTACTGTAGGATTATATATATAAATATACATATACATATAAATAGTACTGTAGGATTATATATATAAATATACATATACATATAAATAGTACTGTAGGATTATATATATAAATATACATATAAATAGTACTGTAGGATTATATATATAAATATACATATACATATAAATAGTACTGTAGGATTATATATATAAATATACATATACATATAAATAGTACTGTAGGATTATATATATATACATATACATATAAATAGTACTGTAGGATTATATATATAAATATACATATAAATAGTACTGTAGGATTATATATATATACATATACATATAAATAGTACTGTAGGATTATATATATATACATATACATATAAATAGTACTGTAGGATTATATATATAAATATACATATAAATAGTACTGTAGGATTATATATATAAATATACATATAAATAGTACTGTAGGATTATATATATATATATACATATAAATAGTACTGTAGGATTATATATATAAATATACATATACATATAAATAGTACTGTAGGATTATATATATATACATATACATATAAATAGTACTGTAGGATTATATATATATACATATACATATAAATAGTACTGTAGGATTATATATATATACATATACATATAAATAGTACTGTAGGATTATATATATATACATATACATATAAATAGTACTGTAGGATTATATATAAATATACATACATAGTACTGTAGGATTATATATATAATATACATATACATATAAATAGTACTGTAGGATTATATATATATACATACATATAAATAGTACTGTAGGATTATATATATATACATATACATATAAATATAAATAGTACTGTAGGATTATATATATATACATATACATATAACTAGTACTGTAGGATTATATATATAAATATACATATAAATATAAATAGTACTGTAGGATTATATATATATATACATATACATATAACTAGTACTGTAGGATTATATATATAAATATACATATACATATAACTAGTACTGTAGGATTATATATATAAATTAGGATTATCTTTACACTAAACATGAATGAAAGTAAATGTTGAATTCATTCTCCCACAATGCACCGCGCTGTTATTGTTTGGGCTCTCCCTGTCCAAGATGGCGGCGGCTGACTGCGTCCTCCACAGAACCCTGATCCGGTCCAGACCCGGTCCGAACAAGGTTTGATCAGTCCCGCAGTCTCTGTCTCTGTCTCTTTGTTTGTCTTCCTTCATCGGCCTTCTGTCCTGCAGGTGTCCTCTCCCGTCACCTGCAGGGACGTCCTGTATGTGTTGGACTTGCAGCGTTACAGCAGAGACCAGGGGTCCCCCGTCTACTTCCCCCAGGCCGTCCTCAACGGTGAGACACCGCAGACGGGACAACATTAAGATAGGACAGGAGACAAAACGAGATGAAACGGGACAATTAGACAGAACATGTCCCTTGACTCCGTCCATGTGATGTCTCCAGGAGACGACCTGTACGACATTACGCTGACCGATGGAGACTGCAGACTTCAGGTGACTCTGGATCCTGGTCTGAACCGACTGGTGGACAGGAGCATCCTCCGACCCGGGGCGGCAGTACGTAACACCGCCTTCAGCCCCGCGATGACAGCCGCGGGACAGAGATACAGGTGAGCGAGGACAGGTGGGTTAGGACAGGTGTGAGAAGACAGGCGGGCAAGGACAGACGAGTGAGGACAGGTGTGAGAAGACAGGTGAGTGAGGACAGGTGTGAGAAGACATTTGATTTAAGACAGGTGGACGAAGACAGGTGGACGAGGACATTTGATGTAAGACAGGTGGACGAGGACATTTGATGTAAGACAGTTGAGTGAGGACAGGTGGGCGAGGACAGATGGGTTAGGACAGGTGTGAGAAGACAGGTGGGCAGGGACAGGTGGGCGAGGACATTTGATGTAAGACAGGTGAGTGAGGACAGGTGGGTTAGGACAGGTGTGAGAAGACAGGTGAGTGAGGACATTTGATCTTAGACAGGTGAGTGAGGACAGGTGGGTTAGGACAGGTGTGAGAAGACAGGTGAGTGAGGACATTTGATGTAAGACAGGTGAGACTGAACGTCTGCCTCTGCAGCTACCGGCTGGTAGGCATGGAGATTGTGGAGGACATTTACGTGTGGACGTCTGATGTGGATGTGGACTCTTTGCCGTGGTTTGAATCGCCGTCCCCCGCAGGTGAGAGGACGTCCCCGTCTTCACATTTGTAGCTTTTGGTTGTGATGACGAGAGGAAGGTGTTTCCTTGGTCAGGTGATCTGGTTCCTCTGAGAGCCAACAGGAGCGTCTTCCTTCCTCTGTGGAACAACGTGGACTACAGCGGGGAGCTGTGGAGGGAGACTCCGCCCACTGAAGCAGGAGTGGAGGAGGAAGAGGAGGAGGAGGAGGAGGAGGAGGAAGAGGAGGAAGGTAGACTTTCACTGTTCACGTCTGAAACATGGATGAATATTCACTTCTAAAATAAGCGCGTGTGGACAGGACGACGTCCGGCCGTGACCGTGTCTGAGCTGCGGGACTCCTTCCTGTCTGGACGCCGGGGGGTTGCCACAGGTGTCGTCCAGCATCAGCTGATTGTACGCATCATCAACAAGTCACACCTGATGTATTATGGGAGAACAGACCGCAACTGTGAGTGTCCATATAAGGTCAGTGAGGACTCTGGAATGTCCCACCAGTGATGGTCCTCTGACACCCGAGACTGCGACACATGTGACACATGCGACACATGTGACACATGTGACACATGCGACACATGTGACACATGCGACACATGCGACACATGCGACACATGCGCTGTAGCTCATGAAGCGATTATAACGAACCACTGTCCCGAGCCGGGATTCGGTCACGTGACTAGCAAGTGTTTCAGCGAGCGAAAGAATCACCTGAGGGGTTCGGTTTGTCATGTGAATGACCTGGTGGGATCGAGTGTGTTCAGGGATATCCTGGATATCCTGGATATCCTGGATATCCTGTCCCTATTTAGTGGTGCTCATCTGAATGTTTCTTTGCAGAGTAGGCTGGTCTGTTGCTGTAGTTGGACTTAGTTGCTTTGAGAGTTAGTAGTGTTCAGTGTAGATAGACGGTAGGATAGTAAGGGATAGTGGTACGTTGAAAAAACACAGGTGTTAGTGCAGCACGTTCGATTGATTATATTTATGATCAGCTTTAAACCACACGTCCATGCAGTATAGTGGAACAGCAATGTGCATGGCAAATCAAGTCCCATCACGTCTGGACTGCACTACATTTTATTGTCCACTAGATGTCCTAATAGAGCACTGTGTCACTCACATGTGGCGGCTTTGATTGGCCATCGCTGTGAAGATGATGCGTCTGCTAACGGCCTCTAGTAATAATATTTATTATTATGCAGATGACACACAACAGAGTGTGAGAGAAGAGGAACCAGATGGATGTCCATCATCACATGAGTTTTCCCAGGACTGACACCTCTTAGTGTTAGATGTTTAGATCTATGTCAGATTTCTAAAGATGGTCGTTTCCTGGACAGACATCCTGTAAAATATGAGACAACATCTGAGGACGATCTGTCCTCTGTGGTTTATCTCCTGCTTCATTAGAGGACCCCTCAGTCTAAATGTATTGGTTGAACACATGGACATCCGTCAGGTTTCTCTGCTGCATATTTGTTCACGTCCACGTTGATGAGATGATGAAAAATGTGAGAAATGTCCTTGAAGGTTGACTCTCGGTTAAATGTCCCTGAGGCAGCATATATTACTTCAAACAGGTGGGTGTGGATGGTGAGGACCTAAGACTGGCCCCTGAGGAACCCCAGACTTCACTGACTTCCTGTCTCTTTCTTCCTGTCCAGGCAGTGCTGGAGGTGTGCGACCGGACAGGAAGTGTGTGCGTGGTGTTGTGGAACAGCGTATGTCTCAGCTGGTACCGTTGTCTCAAACCTGGGGACGTCATCAGCCTGAGACGCTATCGAGTCAAACGGCGTTACCAGGCCGGGACACATGACGTCGGTACGATGCTTCTGGTTTGATTCTTCACTACTTTCAGCTTTAGCCAACTCTTCTTCTAATGCTAGAAGCTAACGTCTTACAGGCACCTGTAACTCAGCTGTTTGTTTGTACACCAAAGATAGGTGTGTGACAGCAGAGGTATCACTCTGCTTCTGTTGCTGTGTCCAGAGATCAGTGTGAACAGCAGAAATCCAGCTGCACGGATGTCTGTCCTCCCAGAATGCTCTGTCTCACCTGAGTATCTCCCACCTGCTCCCGCCTACAGGTTCCACAGCAGGTAGAAATGTTTGTCCTCACACAGGTGGACGCACTCACTCACACACACACACACACACACACACACACACTCTAACTCTGTTTGTCAGTAAGGAGCTCGTAGACGGTCCTCACGACGCCGTGTGCGACGTCATCGGCCTGCTGACGTTTTCAGGACGACCGGAGCGAATCAGGAGCAAGGGTGAGGGTTGCCATGGAGACGGCAGTTGCCAATAAACCTGTCCACACCGTAGACTGTAGCATAAGAGGACGCCATGACAGCTCCTCAGCGCTGAAGCCATAGCTGGTAGAGCTCCACCTGGTGGCTGGAGGCTGCAGTGTAGGTCATAAGCCCCGCCCCCTGCATTGTTCACGTCATATACATTTTAGGTAGTTAATACAATGCTGATATGTGTTAAAAAAAAAAAAAGAATAAAAATAAAAAATAAATGAATAAGTGCAGCGTTAAAGCCAACATTTGTTAGTTAGTGAGGTAGAGGTAGAGCAGAGCGCTAACCAATCACCAAGCACCAGTTTGACCAATGGGAGGAAGTCTTTGTTTTTCTACAGTCATGACTCATTTCCATAAACCATCATGTGGTCTGGTCGACAGAGGGCAGAGGGGCGGGGCTTCTGCAGTACCGCTGGCTGCGTTTGGAAGACGGAGCGAGCGACCAGCCAATCATGGTGAAGCTCTTCTCCACATCTCAACCTGAGACCCACCTGAAGCTCCACCCACGTGAGACACACTGACGTCCTCGTGACTTTGTTCGTGTTGCCGTCGTGATCCTGAAGTTAATTCTCTCCCTCCAGTCTCTGTGGTGGTTTGTACCCGACTAAAGTTGATCAGATCTGCAGAGCAACGTCCCCCCTGCTTCTACCTGACCAACACCACGTACACACAGGTGTACTGCACAGGTAACTCTGAGACTGGATGTGGTCGTCGCCCACGGCGCCTGGTCCTCAGACTGTTTCTGGTTGATTGACAGGACTGGGCCACCACTCACAGATGAGCTACCGTAAGCTCCCACCTGTGCGACAGTTCCTGTGCTGGCTGAGGAACCAGGACGACACAGCGGTGCTGAGCCGGGCTCTGATTGGAGGATTCTTCATCTTCCCGCCCCCTCCCGTCTCCTTGGAAACATACATGAAGGACAGGAGAGGTTAGCCATGCTGCGGCTGATTCATTGGTCTGTACACAGTAGGACAGAAATGTCCTCCTATGTTCATATGTCTAAGTGAAGCTAAGCTAACTGCTCCAGCAACCAGAGGGCTCCTACCACGGTGCTAAATGTTCCTGTAACGAGAACAGCTTCTCTGTGGCTAAGCTAACTAGCACCAACAAGTTAGCGCTAGCCTACAAACCCACATACACGTCAGGAACGCATGTTAGCTTGTTAGCTGATCTGATGATATCCTGATCCATAAAGCGTAGCGGTAACGTGTAGCATGTATGCTGGCAAGCTAATCTTAGCTAACATGCTAACAAGCTTTAATGTTGACTGAGCCTACAGCTGTTAAACGTCTTTCTATGGGAATGGAACCTGAACCAATCACGACCATTGTCTGTGTAACCTAGCAACAGAAACATGTTTTTTTCACAGGCGAGCCGGGTTTCCTGCGAGGGGCGGAGCTTCAGAGGGAGCTGGAGAGGCTGTGTTACCGGGAGCGACGCACCTTCTGTATCCAGGCAACCGTTACCGTGGTCGCGTACAGCCGCAGAGGAGAGGTGTCTGCATCTTCATGATACTGTTGATTATGTGTTGGAACAGGAACCAGTCATGTGACCAGTCCCGTCTCCTTCAGGAGGACCGCCCTCTGTTTTGGATGGACCGAGCATCATCTCTCTCCCCCTCCTCCTCTTCCTCCTCCCCCCCTTGCCCCTTTCACTCCACCCCTCGCCCATGTCCCCCCTCCCCCTCTCTCTCCCCTCTCCCCTCCACCCCCTCATCGCTCAGACACTCCCTGTCCTCTTCCTTCTCGCCGTCCTCCTCTGTCAGGAAGTCGAGGAAGAGGAAGCGGCTGCAGACAGAAGCCTCCGAGAAGAGGTCAGTGTTGAGGCTGAAATAAAAACTGAAAACGTTGTCCCTTTAAACGAGACGCCTCCTCTGCCTCCAGACGCCCTTGGCTCACGCTGCAGCAGGAGCACCGCGACAGGACAGGTGAGATCTGCAACTACAGCTCCCATCAGGCCCCAGGAGGAGTCTAATGGAGCTCTGTCTGCAGTGATTCTTTTCAACGCCTCCATGGAGTTTGTTGAAGACGCTGAAGCCGCTGACGACGACGATGATGATGATGAAGCCTCGTCCTTCATCACCGCCCCCCTCCTGCCCACTTTCCCGCCTGTTGCCACGGAGACCTTGCCAATGCGTTACAGCCACGCCCACAGGGAGGAGCAGGCGGTCGCCGTGGCGATGGGAGGAAAGATGACACCCGGGAAGTTTGAGTCGGCCCTGGATGATTACTACACACTGACACTGAGAGGTACACACACATGATCACACACACACACACACACACACACACACACACACACACACACACACACACACACACACACACACACACATTAACACTCACTCTGCTTTCCTTTAGCTCTGTCAGACGGTGTGACGGTCAGTGTCGTCTTCCTCCCCCACTCCTCCTCTGCTTCCCCCTCTCCTCTCCTCCTCCCCCACGCTAACACCTGGACCTCCATCCTATCACACGGAGCCTTCTCCTCACACACACCTCCACCCTCACCAGGTCAGTACAACCACAACTACAACGTACGACCTCAGAATTCAGATTGTCCTCAGAATTTAGAAGGTTCATTTGTCTTCCTTCCTGTCTCCATCAGCTGACCTCATCGCCATGGCGGCCCAGCTGACCAACCAGAGGCTGGTGTGCATCCTGGAGGCGTGTCATATGGGTGGAGCCACAACAGAGCTGGTCCTCAGCCGAGCGTTCCAGCTGACTGTTGTCTGATGGATTCACAGAGTGCAACCATCAGACGGGACAGTGTTAATGAGTAACTTCATAATGTGGCAGGACAGACTGTGAGGGACCAGATGGACAGACTGTGATGGACCAGATGGACAGACTGTGATGGACCAGATGGACTGACTGTGAGGGACCAGATGGACAGACTGTGATGGACCAGATGGACAGAGTGTGATGGACCAGATGGACAGAGTGTGATGGACCAGATGGACTGACTGTGATAGACCAGATGGACAGAGTGTGATGGACCAGATGGACAGACTGTGAGGGACCAGATGGACTGACTGTGATGGAC
This sequence comes from Planiliza haematocheilus, assembly GCA_005024645.1. Lineage (NCBI taxonomy): Eukaryota > Metazoa > Chordata > Actinopteri > Mugiliformes > Mugilidae > Planiliza > Planiliza haematocheilus. Next base: position 58,485 of record SRSE01000393.1, on the reverse strand, counting down.
CAGATGGACAGACTGTGATGGACCAGATGGACAGACTGTGAGGGACCAGATGGACAGAGTGTGATGGACCAGATGGACGGACTGTGAGGGACCAGATGGACGGACTGTGATGGACCAGATGGACAGACTGTGATGGACCAGATGGACAGACTGTGATGGACCAGATGGACAGACTGTGAGGGACCAGATGGACAGACTGTGAGGGACCAGATGGACTGACTGTGATGGACCAGATGGACAGACTGTGATGGACCAGATGGACAGACTGTGAGGGACCAGATGGACAGAGTGTGATGGACCAGATGGACAGAGTGTGATGGACCAGATGGACAGACTGTGAGGGACCAGATGGACAGAGTGTGATGGACCAGATGGACAGACTGTGATGGACCAGATGGACAGACTGTGAGGGACCAGATGGACAGAGTGTGATGGACCAGATGGACTGACTGTGATGGACCAGATGGACGGACTGTGATGGACCAGATGGACGGACTGTGAGGGACCAGATGGACTGACTGTGAGGGACCAGATGGACAGAGTGTGATGGACCAGATGGACAGAGTGTGATGGACCAGATGGACAGAGTGTGATGGACCAGATGGACTGACTGTGATAGACCAGATGGACAGAGTGTGATGGACCAGATGGACAGAGTGTGATGGACCAGATGGACTGACTGTGATGGACCAGATGGACAGACTGTGATGGACCAGATGGACGGACTGTGATGGACCAGATGGACGGACTGTGAGGGACCAGATGGACAGACTGTGAGGGACCAGATGGACGGACTGTGATGGACCAGATGGACGGACTGTGATGGACCAGATGGACAGACTGTGAGGGACCAGATGGACAGAGTGTGATGGACCAGATGGACAGAGTGTGATGGACCAGATGGACAGACTGTGAGGGACCAGATGGACAGAGTGTGATGGACCAGATGGACAGACTGTGATGGACCAGATGGACAGACTGTGAGGGACCAGATGGACAGAGTGTGATGGACCAGATGGACTGACTGTGATGGACCAGATGGACGGACTGTGATGGACCAGATGGACGGACTGTGAGGGACCAGATGGACTGACTGTGAGGGACCAGATGGACAGAGTGTGATGGACCAGATGGACAGAGTGTGATGGACCAGATGGACAGACTGTGATGGACCAGATGGACTGACTGTGATAGACCAGATGGACAGAGTGTGATGGACCAGATGGACAGAGTGTGATGGACCAGATGGACTGACTGTGATGGACCAGATGGACAGACTGTGATGGACCAGATGGACGGACTGTGATAGACCAGATGGACAGAGTGTGATGGACCAGATGGACTGACTGTGATGGACCAGATGGACAGACTGTGATGGACCAGATGGACGGACTGTGATGGACCAGATGGACGGACTGTGAGGGACCAGATGGACTGACTGTGAGGGACCAGATGGACAGAGTGTGATGGACCAGATGGACAGAGTGTGATGGACCAGATGGACAGAGTGTGAGGGACCAGATGGACAGAGTGTGATGGACCAGATGGACGGACTGTGAGGGACCAGATGGACTGACTGTGAGGGACCAGATGGACAGAGTGTGATGGACCAGATGGACAGAGTGTGATGGACCAGATGGACAGAGTGTGATGGACCAGATGGACAGAGTGTGAGGGACCAGATGGACAGAGTGTGATGGACCAGATGGACAGAGTGTGATGGACCAGTCAATGGTTGAACCGTTAGGAGCCATTTTGTTTCTTCCTGTTGGTGTGAATGGCGCCCCCTGTGGTGGAGTTGGACAGTTTCTTCATGGTGTTTCCTGCATTAAGCTACAGAAGCTGCTTATTGGTTTACTGACTGTATGATGTCAGTGTTCCTGTTCTTCACAGCTTTAGAACGTTTCTGTTTTGAACCAAATGTCTTTTAACTGCTCTGAGCTTTGTGAAGAGAAATGTTGAATAGATTGTGTTTAGTGTTTTGTTTTTGTAGCAGCTGATAATGAACACGTGAAATAAGTCAACTGTGATTTAACCTGGAGCCATTTAAAGAAGCAACACGTCACGTCTCAAGTTTTTATTTGAAGAAATTACAACGTAGAGCGTCTTTAACTGGACATCACCACGGTGCCAGGAGGACAGCCGGAGACAGCGCCATGATCTGAGGACGTGGTGCGTTCAGGCGCGTTCAGGTGTGTTCAGGTGCGCTGGCTGTGTTTCTGGCAGATGTAGCGCAGCCTGGTGGAGCAGTGCAGGTCGTTGAGACGTCCGTCACTGTGAATGTGAGCGCAGTCCTCATCTCCAGCACCCAGACCGTGACCCGTCCAGCTGTCTGGTTGTCCTGGTTTCCAGCGCCTGGAGACAAAGTCAAGGTCAACGTTGATGTTCTCTGTAGAACCCTTTCATTTCATCTCGTGGTCAAGTCCAGGTTGTGTCTTGAAATGTTTGATTGTAAATAAAACTGAACTGGTAACATCCATCATTGTCTCTAAAAATGTCTCTAAAATGTCTCTGTGGTTCAAACCAAAGTTGTCCTGATAGTACCAGAATAGACCAGTCACTGGTCTGTGGGGACAGAGACGGATGTCTCACCTCCGGTTCATGACGTATGGCGTCTGGTTGACCCACTCCCACTTTCCTGTCCTCTCGTCAGTCAGCCCCACCCAGAAGAAGGTCCCCGCGGCACGATGGATCACAAAGTCCTGGTCCACACAGACGGAGACAGTTAAAGAGACGGACAGAGAGACAGGCAGAGACAATTAAAGAGACAGACAGAAAGACAGACTGTCTCACCCACTCCTCGTCAGTGATGATTATGACCAGGTGAGACTCGTGTCCGTTGCACCAGTCTCTGGCTTCGTACCAGGACGAAGACGTTGTACTGAAGAAATAACAGCTGGAACGAAACATGTCCCAACCCAGAGGACAGCAGCCATCTACTGTGGTGTCTGAGATGGACAGACAAAGAGACAGGCAGCTCCACAGTTATAAAACTTCTGTCTTCCACTAGTTCTGAGAGCTTTGGACATTCTGTAATAAATGGGGACATTTTGAAAGTGGAGGACATGTCAGGGTATCCTGGACGGTGTTTCAGAGGTGAACAATGAGGACATGTTAGAGGACTAATGTTAGAGGACAGGCGTTGGACATGGTGGACTGGTCGGTGTTTACCGTTCTTTATGATCCGTTCCACTGAACATTTCAAAGCCTCCACCGTCCGACTGATGGAGTCCAGAGCTGAGAGCTGCTTCAGAGCCTCCGACACTGAGAGGACACAGACAGAGACATGAAGCTGTCCTCAGACCTGTCTTCGCATCTGTCCTTAGACCTGTTCTAAACAGGAAGTGGTTCTCACCCGAGGTCAGCTGGTCTTTGTTGCTCTCCACAGCAAACTTCAGCCGCTGAACTTCTTTAGCTGCATCTGGAGGAAGAGGACATGTTGTCATCCAGCTGTCATCAAGGTGACATCAAGGTGACATCAAAGTGACATCAAGGTGTCATCAAGGTGACATCAAGGTGACATCAAGGTGACATCACGGTGACATCAAGGTGTCATCACGGTGTCATCAAGGTGTCATCAAGGTGACATCAAGGTGACATCAAGGTGACATCAAGGTGTCATCAAGGTGTCATCAAGGTGTCATCAAGGTGACATCAAGGTGACATCAAGGTGTCATCAAGGTGTCATCACGGTGTCATCAAGGTGTCATCAAGGTGACATCAAGGTGTCATCAAGGTGTCATCACGGTGTCATCAAGGTGACATCAAGGTGTCATCAAGGTGACATCAAGGTGTCATCAAGGTGACATCACGGTGTCATCAAGGTGACATCAAGGTGTCATCAAGGTGTCATCAAGGTGACATCAAGGTGACATCAAGGTGTCATCAAGGTGACATCAAGGTGACATCAAGGTGACATCAAGGTGACATCAAGGTGTCATCAAGGTGACATCAAGGTGACATCCAGGTGTCATCCAGGTGTCATCAAGGTGACATCAAGGTGACATCAAGGTGTCATCAAGGTGACATCAAGGTGTCATCAAGGTGTCATCAAGGTGACATCAAGGTGTCATCAAGGTGTCATCAAGGTGTCATCAAGGTGACATCACGGTGTCATCAAGGTGACATCAAGGTGACATCAAGGTGACATCAAGGTGTCATCAAGGTGTCATCAAGGTGACATCAAGGTGACATCCAGGTGACATCCAGGTGTCATCAAGGTGACATCAAGGTGTCATCAAGGTGACATCCAGGTGACATCCAGGTGACATCCAGGTGTCATCAAGGTGACATCAAGGTGACATCAAGGTGACATCCAGGTGTCATCCAGGTGTCATCAAGGTGACATCAAGGTGTCATCAAGGTGACATCCAGGTGTCATCAAGGTGACATCAAGGTGTCATCAAGGTGTCATCAAGGTGACATCAAGGTGACATCAAGGTGACATCAAGGTGTCATCAAGGTGTCATCAAGGTGTCATCAAGGTGACATCAAGGTGACATCAAGGTGACATCAAGGTGACATCAAGGTGTCATCAAGGTGACATCAAGGTGACATCCAGGTGTCATCCAGGTGTCATCAAGGTGACATCAAGGTGACATCAAGGTGTCATCAAGGTGACATCAAGGTGTCATCAAGGTGTCATCAAGGTGACATCAAGGTGTCATCAAGGTGTCATCAAGGTGTCATCAAGGTGACATCACGGTGTCATCAAGGTGACATCAAGGTGACATCAAGGTGACATCAAGGTGTCATCAAGGTGTCATCAAGGTGACATCAAGGTGACATCCAGGTGACATCCAGGTGTCATCAAGGTGACATCAAGGTGACATCCAGGTGTCATCCAGGTGTCATCAAGGTGTCATCAAGGTGTCATCAAGGTGACATCCAGGTGACATCCAGGTGACATCCAGGTGTCATCAAGGTGACATCAAGGTGACATCAAGGTGACATCCAGGTGTCATCCAGGTGTCATCAAGGTGACATCAAGGTGTCATCAAGGTGACATCCAGGTGTCATCAAGGTGACATCAAGGTGTCATCAAGGTGTCATCAAGGTGACATCAAGGTGACATCAAGGTGACATCAAGGTGTCATCAAGGTGTCATCAAGGTGTCATCAAGGTGACATCACGGTGTCATCAAGGTGACATCAAGGTGACATCAAGGTGACATCAAGGTGTCATCAAGGTGTCATCAAGGTGACATCAAGGTGTCATCAAGGTGTCATCAAGGTGTCAGCAAGGTGTCATCAAGGTGTCATCAAGGTGACATCAAGGTGTCATCAAGGTGTCATCAAGGTGACATCCAGGTGACATCCAGGTGTCATCAAGGTGACATCAAGGTGACATCAAGGTGACATCCAGGTGTCATCCAGGTGTCATCAAGGTGACATCAAGGTGTCATCAAGGTGACATCAAGGTGACATCAAGGTGACATCCAGGTGACATCAAGGTGACATCCAGGTGTCATCAAGGTGACATCAAGGTGTCATCAAGGTGTCATCAAGGTGACATCAAGGTGACATCAAGGTGACATCAAGGTGTCATCAAGGTGACATCAAGGTGTCATCAAGGTGTCATCAAGGTGTCATCAAGGTGACATCACGGTGTCATCAAGGTGACATCAAGGTGACATCAAGGTGACATCAAGGTGTCATCAAGGTGTCATCAAGGTGACATCCAGGTGACATCCAGGTGTCATCAAGGTGACATCAAGGTGACATCAAGGTGACATCCAGGTGTCATCCAGGTGTCATCAAGGTGACATCAAGGTGTCATCAAGGTGACATCAAGGTGACATCAAGGTGACATCCAGGTGACATCAAGGTGACATCCAGGTGTCATCAAGGTGACATCAAGGTGTCATCAAGGTGTCATCAAGGTGACATCAAGGTGACATCAAGGTGACATCAAGGTGTCATCAAGGTGACATCAAGGTGACATCAAGGTGTCATCAAGGTGTCATCACGGTGTCATCAAGGTGTCATCAAGGTGACATCCAGGTGTCATCAAGGTGACATCCAGGTGACATCCAGGTGACATCCAGGTGACATCAAGGTGACATCAAGGTGACATCAAGGTGACATCCAGGTGACATCAAGGTGACATCCAGGTGTCATCAAGGTGACATCAAGGTGACATCAAGGTGTCATCAAGGTGTCATCAAGGTGTCATCAAGGTGTCATCAAGGTGACATCAAGGTGTCATCAAGGTGACATCAAGGTGACATCAAGGTGTCATCAAGGTGACATCAAGGTGTCATCAAGGTGTCATCAAGGTGACATCACGGTGTCATCACGGTGACATCCAGGTGACATCAAGGTGACATCAAGGTGACATCCAGGTGTCATCAAGGTGTCATCAAGGTGTCATCAAGGTGACATCAAGGTGTCATCAAGGTGACATCAAGGTGACATCAAGGTGACATCACGGTGTTATCACGGTGACATCCAGGTGACATCAAGGTGACATCAAGGTGACATCCAGGTGTCATCAAGGTGTCATCAAGGTGTCATCAAGGTGACATCAAGGTGTCATCAAGGTGACATCAAGGTGTCATCAAGGTGTCATCAAGGTGACATCACGGTGTCATCACGGTGACATCCAGGTGACATCAAGGTGACATCAAGGTGACATCCAGGTGTCATCAAGGTGTCATCAAGGTGACATCAAGGTGTCATCAAGGTGACATCAAGGTGACATCAAGGTGACATCAAGGTGTCATCCAGGTGTTACCTTTAGTGTTCTGCTGGGAGGTGATGAGCGATTCCGTCATGTTGGACACTCTTGTCTCCAGGGACCAGAGCCGGTTCCATGTCTTGGTGTCTTGACACAGAACAAAGAAACAGAAACGTTGACTGAGTGTTTTAAGAATCATCAGAAACATTAAAGTCTGTGTGAACTCACTGCTGGCTCCCAGAGCTATGATCAGAACCAGGACGACTGTAGCCGTCAGAGCAGGAAACAACCAGCGTCTGTACCTGGACACACCTGAGAAAGAGACAGGACGAGGCTCTGACAGACACGGACAGACAGACAGACAGACAGACAGACAGACAGGTGAGAGACAAACATGTTAAGAGACAGAGAATGTTCGAGACAGACATGTTAAGAGACAGACAAGTAAGAGAGAACGTTAGAGACAGAGGACGTTAGAGACAGAGGACGTTAGAGACAGACATGTTAAAAGACAGACAGGTGAGAGACAGAGAGATGAGAGACAGACAGATGAGAGACAGAGAACGTTAGAGACAGACATGTTAAAAGACAGACAGGTGAGAGACAGAGAGATGAGAGACAGACAGATGAGAGACAGAGAACGTTAGAGACAGACATGTTAAAAGACAGACAGGTGAGAGACAGAGAGATGAGAGACAGACAGATGAGAGACAGAGAACGTTAGAGACAGACATGTTAAGAGACAGACAGGTTAGAGACAGATACATTAGAGACAGATACGTTAGAGACAGACAGGTTAGAGGCAGACAGGTGAGAGACAGAACATTAGAGACAGACAGATGAGAGACAGAACGTTAGAGACAGACATGTTAAGAGACGGACAGGTGAGAGACAGAACGTTGGAGACAGACAGGTGAGAGACAGAACGTTAGAGACAGACATGTTAAGAGACAGATACATTAGAGACAGACACGTTAGAGGCAGACAGGTGAGAGACAGAACATTAGAGACAGACATGTTAGAGACAGACAGATGAGAGACAGAACGTTAGAGACAGACATGTTAAGAGACAGACAGGTGAGAGACAGAACGTTAGAGACAGACATGTTAGAGACAGACAGATGAGAGACAGAGAACGTTAGAGACAGACATGTTCGAGACAGAGAACGTTAGAGACAGACATGTTAAGAGACAGACAGGTGAGAGACAGAGAACGTTAGAGACAGACATGTTAGAGACACGTTAGAGACAGACAGGTTAGAGACACCTTAGAGACAGATACATTAGAGACAGACACCTTAGAGACAGAGAGGTGAGAGACAGAGAGAACATTCAAGAGAGGTGAGAGACAGACATGTTAAAGACAGACAGACAGTTGGACAGACAGTTGGACAGACTAATACCTTTGTTCCAGAAGGAGCTGCTGTCTTCCTCAACATCGTCATGGTATTCAGTCGTCATGGCGATGTCTTCTTCTCTGTCTCTGTACTCCTTTAACCTGAGCGTCTCGGTTCGTCTTCTTCTGGCTCACAGTGAACGCAGAGACATTCAGGCTGTCCAAACAGAGGACGAGGTCAACGACCAGGAGACGCACTTTGACCTGGACAGTGTGTGTGTTTGCATCCACACTGATCAGCTACAACATTATGACCACTGAGAGGAGGTGTTCTGCTGGGAAACTTCCCCACCTAGACCAGACCAGGTCCCTAGACCAGACCAGACCAGGCACCCCCACCTAGACCAGACACCGCCACCTAGACCAGACACCGCCACCTAGACCAGACCAAACACCGCCACTTAAACCAGACCAGGCACCCCCACCTAGACCAGACCAGGCACCACCACCTAGACCAGACCAGGTCCCCCCACCTAGACCAGACCAGGCACCACCACCTAGACCAGACCAGGCACCCCCACCTAGACCAGACCAGGTCCCCCCACCTAGACCAGACCAGGCACCCCCACCTAGACCAGACCAGACCAGACACCCCCACCTAGACCAGACCAGACCAGGCCCCTCCACCTAGACCAGACCAGACCAGACACCCCCACCTAGACCAGACCAGACCAGGCCCCTCCACCTAGACCAGACCAGACCAGGCCCCTCCACCTAGACCAGACCAGACCAGGCATCCCCACCTAGACCTCTTGAGTTATTGAGGACAAAACTGCTGTCCTGCTTTTCTCTGCATGAATCTCTCAAACCGTTTCACCACTCATCCGAGTAGCTTCTTCAGTTCTGAGGGACTGGTGGGAAGTCTGAGGTTTAAATAGGAACTCCTCCTGAGAAACTAGCTGGTTATGCTAATAACCTGAAACTGGTGCAGCTATTCCCACTAACCACTGGGTACTTACCTGTTGTGAGGGGGGACTGTTTTGGTCCCCGTCCTCTTCCCTATGAATGGTTCTCTAACGACTCTTGTCCGTCTGAGGCTCCAGTGTCAAGGTGTGAATGAGACTGAAACTTCTTGGGGACAGAAGTTAACACTGTAAATAGATGGCAAATTAAATCTCAGTCCACCTCCTCTGTTTCAGGAGGAGTTCCTGTTTAAACCTCAGACTTCCCACCAGTCCCCTAGAACTGAAGAAGCTACTCGGGTGAAACGTCTTCTCTAAAAGTCCAGTTTCCTTTTTTGAACCTTTGGATAAACCGTGACCTGGATGACTGAGAACCTTCACAGACACTTGAGCACTTTACAAAGTCAATCATTCAGAGGGTTTTAAGCCTTTAAATGCACTAGGTCAACGTCCCATTGACTCCCATCATAACCACATTTTTAAACATTCATTCTGTAATGCTGTTGTTGTGTGTGTGTGTGTGTGTGTACAGACATATATGCACTGTTTCATCAAATAAAAACACAGGGCCCTTCTCCATCGTCTCAGTGGACACGAGACAAAAACGTGACATTTATTAGTTTGTCTTTATCGTTGTTGCCTGACAGCAGCTCCGGCCTCGGGCGGGAGCAGGCACTGGTGGTGCGTTCAGGTGCGTTCAGGTGCGCTGGCTGTGTTTCTGGCAGATGTAGCGCAGCCTGGTGGAGCAGTGTGAGTCATTGAGACGTCCGTCACTGTGAATGTGAGCACAGTCCTCGTCTTCAGGACCCAGACCGTGACCCGTCCAGCTGTCTGGTTGTCCTGGTTTCCAGCGCCTGGAGACAAAGTCATGTTTTTGTCTCTGTCATAACACATCCCCTGACCTTTAACCTGACCGTTACCCTGACCCTTACCCCGACCTTTACCCCGACCCTGACCCTTACCCCGACCTTTACCCCGACCTTTACCCCGACCCTGACCGTTACCCTGACCTTTACCCCGACTGTAACCCCGACCCTGACCGTTACCCTGAGCCTTACCCTGACCGTTACCCTGACCCTTACCCCGACCTTTACCCCGACCCTGACCGTTACCCTGAGCCTTACCCTGACCGTTACCCTGACCCTTACCCCGACCTTTACCCCGACCCTGACCCTTACCCTGACCCTTACCCTGACCGTTACCCTGACCCTTACCCTGACCCTTACCCTGACCGTTACCCTGACCGTTACCCTGACCGTTACCCTGACCGTTACCCTGACCCTTACCCCGACCTTTACCCCGACCCTGACCCTTACCCTGACCCTTACCCTGACCGTTACCCTGACCGTTACCCTGACCGTTACCCTGACCGTTACCCTGACCGTTACCCTGACCGTTACCCTGACCGTTACCCTGAGCCTTACCCTGAGCCTTACCCTGACTGTTGCCCCGACCCTGACCTTTACCCTGACTGTTGCCCCGACCCTGACCTTTACCCTGACTGTTGCCCCGACCCTGACCCTTACCCTGACCGTTACCCGGACCCTTACCCTGAGCCTTACCCTGACTAGCTGAGCTGAGTTGTGACAATGACACTTTTTAATGTGTAAACACCAGAATTTATTTGCGTTCCCCAGGGATCAGCACTCACTCCTCACTGCTTTCACTGATGGTCTAAGATTAAAAGCTACTTATCAGACAGTTCATTTTAAGGCTTTAAGCATGCTTCGTCACAACTACGTATAAAAGCAGGCACTCGGCCAAAACCAGACCTGCGCTCCATTCGGTACGGTGTCTGGTTGACCCACTCCCACCGGCCGGTTCTCCAGTCAGACAAACCCACCCAGAACCACTCCCGAGCTGCATGACGGGTCACGAAGTCCTGGACATACAGAGGACATAGGACAGAGGACAGGGGTCAAACGTCAAATACATTTTCTGACACCTGAGCTACTTCCTCACAGGGCCTGCTGTAATTCACTCTGACCTGATGGTGTCACCGCTACATGCTACGCTACACACGTCTCTGACACGGTTCTGATTTAAAGCTAATCCTACAAGTCCATTAACATCAGCAGATTACTGTTAGGACATCTCGTACTGACATGTCCATACTGAACAAACATGTGGTCCGTCTCACCCAGTCCTTGTCCTGGTGGAGAATCACCAGGTGAGCTTGTTGTTTCTCACACCACAGTCTGGACTCGTTCCAGGACAGAGACAAGCGACTGAAGAAAAAACAGTTGTTGGCAAACGGAGTCCAGTCCACAGGACAACAGCCGTCTGCTGCTGAGCCTGGAGGACGGACAAACAAGAGTGAGATTCCTGTCGGCGTTTACTTCACTGACATGAACGTGGCTGAAATTACTGTTGTTGATGATCTGATCCAGGGAACATCTGAGGGAAGTGATGCTCCTGCTGAGAGAGTCCACGACGGAGAGCTGCTTCAATGCATCCGACACTGAACACACATCAGACAGCTCGTCAAATGACGCTACACACACGTCAGACACGAGCTAGCATCAACTGACGCTACGCACACATCAGACAGCACGTCAACTGACGCTACGCACACGTCAGACACGAGCTAGCATCAACTGACGCTACGCACACATCAGACACGAGCTAGCATCAAATGACGCTACACACACGTCAGACACGAGCTAGCATCAACTGACGCTACGCACACGTCAGACACGAGCTAGCATCAACTGACGCTACGCACACATCAGACACGAGCTAGCATCAACTGACGCTACGCACACATCAGACAGCACGTCAAATGACGCTACGCACACGTCAGACACGAGTTAGCATCAACTGACGCTACGCACACGCCAGACATGAGCTAGCATCAACTGACGCTACGCACACATCAGACACGAGCTAGCATCAAATGACGCTACGCACACATCAGACAGCACGTCAAATGACGCTACGCACACGTCAGACACGAGTTAGCATCAACTGACGCTACGCACACGTCAGACACGAGCTAGCATCAACTGACGCTACGCACACATCAGACAGCACGTCAAATGACGCTACGTACACGTCAGACACGAGCTAGCATCAAATGACGCTACGCACACGTCAGACACAAGCTAGCATCAACTGACGCTACGCACACGTCAGACACGAGCTAGCATCAAATGACGCTACGCACACGTCAGACACGAGCTAGCATCAACTGACACGCTACGCACACGTCAGACACGAGCTAGCATCAAATGACACGCTACGCACACGTCAGACACGAGCTAGCATCAAATGACACGCTACGCACACGTCAGACACGAGCTAGCATCAAATGACGCTACGCACACGTCAGACACGAGCTAGCATCAAATGACGCTACGCACACGTCAGACACGAGCTAGCATCAAATGACGCTACGCACACGTCAGACATGAGCTAGCATCAACTGAAGATACGTGCACGTCTCAGATCAGACATGAGCTAACATCAACACACTTGAGTTCAGCTGGTCCTTGTTGTTCTCAACAGCAAAACGCAGCTGCTGAACTTCTCTGACTGCATCTGGAACAGACAACAGAAACCATTCAGTGAGTTAGCATCTTTAGCAGAAGGAGTTGGTATATGATCATGTTTGTAGCCTCTGTCATGCTAGCATGTTCTGAAAGAATCCAGGACAACAACTGAAAGATTACTATACGTGGTATATTAGTACACATTACACCGCTAATGCTAGCTCCAGTTATAATTCTACGGTGTACATTTTTGATAAAATATATTTGACTTTTTCGAAATGTGTTTCTTTGTTTAAACAGTGCCACGGTTTAAATCATCGTTCAATAAAATGCTTTATTCACAAACCTTTTTATTAGCTACAGTGAGTCATGACTGAGGCCCTATCCACATGAAAACGCATTTTTTCGTAAACGCAGATGTTTTTATTCGTTTTGTTCTATCGTCCACACGAATCCCGTAAACGCACTTTTTTGAAACCGGGTCCGAGGGTGGATAAATTCGAAAACGCACTTCTCACGGATCAGTCTGGACAGAGATTTCTGAAAACAATGATGTCATCGCCACCATGGCCACACCCCTCGAGCAGTCTTCCACCTCTCATATCCCGCGAGACGTCTCCTAGCAACATCACCGACAATGGTGGACTACATGCTCGTGTTCCTGCTGGAGAAGACATTGAGCCTATTATGGTTACTAGGACTAAATATCATTTCTCCTTGAGTTTGGTTTCTCCTAAAGCCGATTTGTAAACAGCGCTCAAGCTTCATGCGCATGCTCCGCCTCTTCCTCTCCGTTTTTGGTGAATTTCTGAAACTGAAACAGCGCCGCCTATAGACCTGGGATATGAAGTAGAGTTTTCAGTCGTGTAAAGACGGATCAAGTGTGGACGCGGATTTTTTTGAAACCGTGCCAGCGAAAACGGATAAGAAAAAGATCGTTTTCGTTCGTGTGGACAGGGCCTGAATTCTCATCGGTAAAACCAACTGCTCGAGTGGAATGCTTTTATTTTGAAAATACCTGCTGTAGCAGAAGATGTGTGTGGTGTTCATGTGTTACCGTGAGCGCTCTGCAGCGAGGCGTTCAGGGACTGGATGACGTCGCTCATGTTAGAAACCTTCTGCTCCACAGACCACAAACGATTCGATGTCTTGACGTCTGATCACAGGAACAGGAAGCAGTGACTATATTCTGTACATACCAAAAGTCTTCTGGTCTTTTTCAAGACTATTATTCCACAAATACCGTCAAATAGCATCCGATCATGTAATCTGTGTTTGGACAATATAAAGGCTGCTGAAGTTAAGCTGGTTATGTTACTGTCAACTACAGGAAACACGTCTGAAAACATCTAATAACTTTAGCTAATCTAGCTGTTACAGCACACAAGTACTACTTCAACTACCTGAGGTGAAGTTCAAATGTCCTGGATGCTAACTCTAACTAGCTAGAGTTAAGCTAACTTTAATTAGTGGGGTTAAGCTAACTTTAACTAGCCGGAGTTAAGCTAACTCTAACTAGCCAGAGTTAAGCCAACTTAAACTAGCCAGAGTGAAGCTAACTTTAACTAGTGGAGTTAATCTAATTTTAACTAGCCGAAGTGAAGCTAACTTTAATTAGCTGGAGTGAAGCTAATTGTAACTAGTTGAGTGAAGCTAAGCTAACATTAACTAGTTGAGTGAAGCTAACTTCAACTAGCCAGAGTGAAGCTAACTTTAATTAGCTGGAGTGAAGCTAATTGTAACTAGCTGAGTGAAGCTAAGCTAACATTAACTAGCTGAGTGAAGCTAACTTCAACTAGCCAGAGTGAAGCTAACTTTTATTAGCTGGAGTGAAGCTAATTGTAACTAGCAGAGTGAAGCTAACTTCAGTCCCCACATTGGACATGAAAAAGAATCTGCGTGAACTCACTGCTGGCTACCAGAGCTATGATCAGAACCAGGACGACTGCAGCCATCAGACCAGGAAACAACCAGCGTCTGTACTTGGACACACCTGAGAAAGCACGAGGCCCTGACAGACAGACAGACAGACAGACAGACAGAAGGACAGGTGAGAGACAGAGAGACCGTCAGAGACAGACAGGTGAGACAAACTCAGTCAGTGACAGATACCTTTGATCCAGAGGGGGCTGGTGTCCTGTTCCTTTTCATATTGGTAGTCGATCATCATGGAGGGTAAATCTGTTATTTAGGTTAAACATGGAGATAAAGAATAAATCAACTGGCTGAAACGCTGCCTGAGCGTCAGCAGCAGAGAAGAGCTACTATTCACCGAATCTGTCTGGACACTGAACTGTTGAAATGTTGAGGATTGAGATAACAACATTACATTTTTATTAAAATCTCTTCATGAAAAATAAACTGCATTTAAACTTTAGTTTGAGATCAAGTTAAAGAAATCCGTCCTCACCGTGTCTCTGTGGAACCAGCAGCTTGATTTCTGTCAAACTGAACTCTCTGAAAATGTTCAGTCATCACTTTGAGAACAGTTCTGGATCCAGTCCAAACATTTCAAAACATTTTCTCACAACAGTCACACCAGTCACTTTCAGGACTTCCCTTTTATTTAGAAACTGTTGCTCTGAGGAAGGAACCGATCCTCCGTCCACTTCCCCAAATTGCTTCACAGAGGTCCAAACAAAGTCTCAGCTAACTCAGCTAAGCACGACCCTCAGGAGGCCAAACAGGACATTTACATCAATGAATTGACAAGCTGTCAAAGAGACACAAAACCAACATAAACAGACATACAAACCAACACAAAGAGACACAAAACCAACACAACCAGACACAAAACCAACATAAACAGACACAAAACCAACAAAACCAACATAAACAGACACAAAGCCAACACAAAGAGACATAAACAGACACAAAGCCAACACAAAGAGACACAAAACCAACACAAAGAGACACAAAGCCAACACAAAGAGACACAAAACCAACACAAAGAGACACAAAACCAACACAAAGAGACACAAACCCAACACAAAGAGACACAAAACCAACACAAAGAGACACAAACCCAACACAAAGAGACACAAAACCAACACAAAGAGACACAAACCCAACACAAAGAGACACAAAGCCAACATGTACAGACACAAAACCAACATGTACAGACACAAAACCAACACAAAGAGACACAAAACCAACACAAAGAGACACAAAACCAACACAAAGAGACACAAACCCAACACAAATAGACACAAAGCCAACATGTACAGACACAAAACCAACATGTACAGACACAAAACCAACACAAAGAGACACAAAACCAACACAAAGAGACACAAAGCCAACATGTACAGACACAAAACCAACACAAAGAGACATAAACAGACACAAAGCCAACACAAAGAGACACAAAACCAACACAAAGAGACACAAACCCAACACAAAGAGACACAAACCCAACACAAAGAGACACAAACCCAACACAAAGAGACACAAACCCAACATGTACAGACACAAAACCAACACAAAGAGACACAAAACCAACACAAAGAGACACAAACCCAACACAAAGAGACACAAACCCAACACAAAGAGACACAAAGCCAACACAAAGAGACACAAACCCAACATGTACAGACACAAAACCAACACAAAGAGACACAAAACCAACACAAAGAGACACAAAACAGACACAAAGAGACACAAAACCAACATAAACAGACACAAAACCAACACAAAGAGACACAAAACAGACACAAAGAGACACAAAGAGACACAAACCAACACAAAGAGACACAAAACCAACATAAACAGACACAAAACCAACACAAAGAGACACAAAACCAACATAAACAGACACAAAACCAACACAAAGAGACACAAAACCAACACAAAGAGACACAAAAGGAGCAAAAAGACATGATGCATAAAACATCAAACAAACCTAAAATCAAAGAGTCAGTCAAAGCTTGTGGTGAACATTTAATTGCTGGTCACGATGCAGGTGTGCAGGTTGTTGTCATCCCTCGGTCAGGTCGTCGTTGAAGTGCAGCAGGATGGCGGGCGTGAACACGTCTCGGTCCAGTCGCAGCTGCTCCAGCTGGTGGTCATTATCAGGGACGTGGTTCTCGCTCAGGGTCCTGCTCATGTCCAGGCTCAGCCCGTTGTGTTTCCAGGTGTAGCTTCGGGCATGAGAGTTGTAGCGCAGGTAGCGGTGGAGGATCTCCTCCACAGTCTCCTCTGAACACACCTGAGAAATATTATCAGTCTGCTGATCCTGGACTCAGTTACCCAGAGTGCACCAGGTGTGAGGCGTTCACCTGTAGCCGCTGCTCCTGTGACGTCAGCGTGTTGACGACTCGTATCCACCGGGTCTTGGTGGACAGCCGCCCCACCTCGTAGCGACGGTCCCGCCACCAGGGCTCCCCGAAGTCGCTGTCCCAGTCGGAGCGGGGCCCGGTGGGGGGGACGTGTACAAAGCGCCCCCTGGGGGTGTAGTACCTCACACAGCTGGTCAGAGGATCCACGTACTTCAGGACCTGAGGACAGGTGTACAGCACGCTTACTTTGATGCTATGTTTACTGGTCACGTTGAAGGTTTGAGACGTCTGAGCTGGATCTGATCTGATCTGATCTGATCTGATCTGATCTGATCTGATCTGGATCTGATCTGATCTGATCTGATCTGATCTGGACCTGATCTGGATCTGATCTGGACCTGATCTAATTTGGACCTGATCTGGATCTGATCTGGACCTGATCTGGATCTGATCTGGATCTGGTCCGGATCTAATCTGGATCAATCTAAGTGTGTTGCAGCTGAGAGAGTGAATGTTAAACCCACATTTGTCAAAACTAAAATAACCAGTACTGAGTCTGTGTCCAAACATACGTGGACCTAACTGTCCTAAACGTATCTGAGTGTTTCCTCCTGATTGGACTGTTCAGAGCTCACGTCTTTGGTTTTGGGGTCGAACCAGCAGCTGATGTCCTTTCCTGCACACTCCATGATGGGCAGCAGCAGAGCGTCACCTACAGGCAGACACCAGAGTTAGCTTCACCATCTCTATCATCATTGTCCACTGTTGACCTTCATAAATCACGTTTACATTTGTCATTATTATTATTTGCTTTGGAACCAAAGAGTCATCTTCCACTTTTCAAACGGACTCTGTCTTTCTTATAATTACTTTCAGTGTAGATTAATCTGGTGAATCCTTCCCTGATCATGGACATGAAACCAATCATCACCTTTGAAGCGGCTCATCAGGGAGCTCAGGTCACACACTTTGCCCAGAAACGACACCCACAGGTCAGCAGCCGTGTTGTGAGCGGACACCTCTGAGGGAGTGAAGTACTTTGGCCGGTCCATCACCTGCACACAGGTAGCAAACACACAGCTAGCATTCAGCTAGCACACGTAACACACAGCTAGCATTCAGCTAGCACACGTAACACACAGCTAGCATTCAGCTGGCACACATGTAACACACAGCTAGCATTCAGCTAGCACACGTAACACACAGTTAGCATTCAGCTGGCACACGTAACACGCAGCTAGCATTCAGCTGGCACACGTAACACGCAGCTAGCATTCAGCTGGCACACGTAACACGCAGCTAGCATTCAGCTGGCACACGTAACACGCAGCTAGCATTCAGCTGGCACACGTAACACGCAGCTAGCATTCAGCTGGCACACGTAACACGCAGCTAGCATTCAGCTGGCACACGTAACACGCAGCTAGCATTCAGCTGGCACACGTAACACACAGCTTGCATTCAGCTGGCACACGTAACACACAGCTAGCATTCAGCTAGCACACGTAACACACAGCTAGCATTCAGCTAGCACACGTAACGCAGCTAGCATTCAGCGAGCACACATGTAACACGCAGCTAGCATTCAGCTAGCACACGTAACACACAGCTAGCATTCAGCTAGCACACGTAACACACAGCTAGCATTCAGCTAGCACACGTAACACACAGCTAGCATTCAGCTGGCACACATGTAACACACAGCTAGCATTCAGCTAGCACACGTAACACACAGCTAGCATTCAGCTGGCACACGTAACACACAGCTAGCATTCAGCTGGCACACGTAACACACAGCTAGCATTCAGCTGGCACACGTAACACACAGCTAGCATTCAGCTGGCACACATGTAACACACAGCTAGCATTCAGCTAGCACACGTAACACACAGCTAGCATTCAGCTGGCACACGTAACACACAGCTAGCATTCAGCGAGCACACATGTAACACGCAGCTAGCATTCAGCTAGCACACGTAACACACAGCTAGCATTCAGCTAGCACACGTAACACACAGCTAGCATTCAGCTAGCACACGTAACACACAGCTAGCATTCAGCTGGCACACATGTAACACACAGCTAGCATTCAGCTAGCACACGTAACACACAGCTAGCATTCAGCTGGCACACGTAACACACAGCTAGCATTCAGCTGGCACACGTAACTCACAGCTAGCATTCAGCTGGCACACGTAACACACAGCTAGCATTCAGCTGGCACACATGTAACACACAGCTAGCATTCAGCTAGCACACGTAACACACAGCTAGCATTCAGCTGGCACACGTAACACACAGCTAGCATTCAGCTGGCACACGTAACACACAGCTAGCATTCAGCTGGCACACGTAACACACAGCTAGCATTCAGCTGGCACACGTAACACACAGCTAGCATTCAGCTAGCACACATGTAACACACAGCTAGCATTCAGCTAGCACATATGTAACACACAGCTAGCATTCAGCTAGCACACATGTAACACACAGCTAGCATTCAGCTAGCACATATGTTACACACAGCTAGCATACAGCTAGCACGCATGTAACACTCCAGCTAGCATACAGCTATCACACATGTAACACTCCAGCTAGCTAGCATACAGCTATCACACATGTAACACACAGCTAGCATACAGCTAGCATACGAGTAACACTAGCACACAGCTAGTATGCATGTAACAGTAGCACACAGCTAATACGTGGGTGCCACACAGCTAATACGTGGGTAACACATAGATACATGAGTAGCACAGAACTAAAATGCAGGTAGCACACAGCTGCTAATACCTGGTTAGCGTACATCTATCGCGCAGCTAATACCTAGGTAGCACACAGGTAACGCACAGGTAGCGGTGATATGGCAGGTTTTTACGGTATCCCACTGACCACACGTTGACGTCCTGTTGTCACGTTACTATGGGAACAATCTCCAAGCAGCGAGGGGCGGGGCTTCCACCTTAAAGTTTAGATTTTAACTGAATTAATAAGTTATATAGTTATTTTCTGAATTAAAATAAACAGTATGAGTCTGAATGTGATGAATATTGTTATTAATATTACCTAAATATATTGTTTTTATGCTCGCTGCTTGCTTTCTCTCTCTCAAAATTCAAATTCAAATTCTAAATGGGCTTTAGTGGCATGAAAGTTTAATATTGCCAAAGCAAAGTATCAAAGTACAATACAATAAATCAAATATATATACATTATGAACATCATATTAGTTATATACTGTGTGTGTGTGTGTGTGAGAGAGTATTTTTAGTTTGGAGAGGTCGTCCAGCTCTTTGAAACCTGGAACCAAAGAGCTGAACTTGTTCCAATAAATTTCTCTTGTGTCATTTAATTTTGTACATTGTAGGAGAAAGTGCATCTCCGTCTCAACCTCACCTGTCCAACAGTGACCACATGTTCTGTTTTCTTTTGGTGTCTTCCTGTTTGGGTTGCCAGTTTGTGGTCACTGAGCCTGTACTTGGTTAGGATCTGTCTCTGCTTTCTATCTCTGACAGTAGAGAGATATTCTGCTCATTCATAATCTCTTTGAAGGCCAAGATAACATCCAATCTACTTTGGCTTTTAGTTGTTTCTTCCCAATGCTCCAGATAGCTTTCTT
The DNA here is from genome assembly GCA_005024645.1 of Planiliza haematocheilus. NCBI lineage: Eukaryota > Metazoa > Chordata > Actinopteri > Mugiliformes > Mugilidae > Planiliza > Planiliza haematocheilus. Next base: position 38,122 of record SRSE01000393.1, on the reverse strand, counting down.
TTTATTGTGCTCTGGTTTCTGTTTGTAGAGCAGTGTTGTTATGAGGCTGCTCAGAGTTTGTCTGAGAGGGGGCAGTTAGCCTCAGTACCAGCTGACATAGGGGACTCTTTTCTGGGCTCAGCTCTTGGGTTTGGAGGGCTTTGGAGTTGAGGCCCCGTCCACATGGAGATGCTTTTTGGTGTAAACTCAGATGTTTTGCATCGTTTTGTCCGATCGTCCACATGAATCCTGTAAACACATTGCCCTAAAACGCATTTTTCTGAAACCTGGTCTCAGGGTGAAAAAAATCTAAAATGCAGCTCCTGAGTTTTCATGTGGACGGGGAAAACGCAAACAATGACGTCATGACCACGCCCCCTGGAGCAGCCTTCCACCTCTTATGTCACCATCAATGGTGGACTACATGCTCGTGTTCCTGCTGGAGAAGATATTGAGCCTATTATGGTTACTAGGGCTAAATATCATTTCTCCTTGAGTTTGGTTTCTTCTAAAGCCCATTTGTAAACAGCGCTCAAGCTTTATGCGCATGCTCCACCTCTTCCTCTCCGTTTTTGGTGAATTTCTGAAACTGAAACAGCGCCACCTATAGACCTGGAATATGAAGTAGCGTTATGAGTCGTGTTGAGATGGATCCGTGTGGACGCAGATATTCTTGAAACAACGGCAGGTAAAATGGATAGAGAAAAGATGGTTTAGGTACGTGTGGACGAGGCCTGAGAGAGTGGAGTGTTCTTACCTGAATGTTAATTATCAGTGCGTGTCTGTCTAATTCTGCTCTCCATGCATTTGTTGGTGTGTTTCTGTGTATCTGCAGAGATTCTGTTGGATGTTTGTCCCAACGGGTAAAGCTCTGATGACTGAGTGGACCCCATACTTCACTACCGTACAGCGCAATGGGCTGGATGACAACATCAAATATTTTCAGCCAAATTTTTATTGGAATATGATCAAATGTTCTCTTAATTGCGTAGAGAGCTCTTGGAGCTTTTTCTTTTAGTGCATTCACTGCCATGTTGAAACTCCCTGATGCTGTTATGGTTATACCAAGGTAGGTATAACTCATGCTGTGTTCAATGACATGATTATTGATGGTAAACTGGTGTTTGTTCTCATGACACCTGGGGCGTTTTTGAAAAATGGCCCAGTTCTGACAGTACTTTTCTACTACGTCCAGCTGTAGCTGTAGTCCTTGTTCAGTAGGAGACAGTAGAACAAGGTCATCAGCATAGAACAGAGACTTCACCTCTCTATCCAGGAGGGACACGTTTATCTAACTCAACAGCCAGTTCATTTATATACACATTAAATAAAGTCGGACTTAGATTGCAACCCTGCCGTTAGTGATGGCCCTCTGACACCTGAGGCCCCGACACCTGCGCCATCGCATCGAACCACTGTGCCGAGGCGTTGTTCAGTCACATGACTAGTGACGTTTGAAGCAGTTCAAGTCCTTCAGCGGCAAACAAATCACCTGAGGGGTTCGGTTTGTCATGTCAATCACTTGGCGGATCGAGTGTGTTCAGGGATATCCTGGATATCCTATCCCTGTTTAGTGGTGCTTAACCTGAATGTTTCTTTGCAGAGTAGGCTGGTTTGTTGCTGTAGTTGGAGTTATCTGGAGTTAAATATATAAATTAGTGACATAGTTAGATAACACTAGATTGATAGATAGACATAGTTACATAGATAGTTCTAAATAGCGTCATATATAGATAAGATATAGACATATAGTCAGAAGCTCGTGTATATTTTGGTTAGGACAAATCACGTGTTTTGTGACGTATGAATCATTTCACTGCTTCATTCATAAACCCTGTCACTGGTTTGGTTGTCTCGGCTCTTCAGGAGAGATGAGATGAGTCTTAGAAGCAAATAATGAGTCAAGAGAGATTTGGTTTGACACTGTTGCATTCAGTACAAATATTCTCTAACACTAAACCATGATACCAAGAGCAAATGAAAATATTTGATGTAAGCGCTGAAACATAAACATTAGGGGAAATAAGCAAAGGTTCATGGTAGTAATCAACTGAGCCGTCAACTGAGCATCACTAATGAGGTTAGCTGTACACTGTGAACTCACCGGTCTTTCGTTAGCGAAGCAAGGGATCGATTCCCATTTGTTCTTTATTATTTATTTTATTGTTATATGTATATAATTTTCTTATAATAAACTTTAAACCACATATCCATGTAATGTAGTCAAACAGGAATGTACATGGCAAATCAAGTGCCACACAAGCATGAACCAGTAAGACACGTCTCTATTGCACTACATGTTATTGTCCACTAGGTGTCCTAGTAGAGCACTGTGTCATTAAAGCTTCCAGTAATGAACCTTTTTTTGTGATTACCCATCACTACCTGCCGTACGCCTCTTCTCTGGGGGAAGAAATCAGTTCATTTGTCTCCAGTTTTAACAGCACACATGTTTCCCTGACACATCGATTTAATCAGATCATACATTTTGCCACCTATGCCACATTTTAAAGTCTGTAATAGAGCCATTCATGCCAAACAGAGTGGAAAGCTTTCTTGAAATCAGAACAGCAGGTGAATATTTTTCCATTCTGAGTTAATTGTACACTGGGGCGAAATGGGCGGGGGGACATGATTGAGGGGGGCCCAGAGAGGACCCTACTGATGATGAAATTAAATACAGAAATGTCAAAAATACCATTAAAATGCATAATTATATGTAAAATAGCATCAAAAAATGTCGCCCCTGTATTGGGGGGCCCTGTAAAGAGACGTTCTCGTTGCCGCCATGTTGTTTGTATATCTAGTGCGTTACTTGCCGTCACTCGCGCCTGCGCAGACAGTGGACAGCCGTCAGAGATCAGGATAAGGTGTATACACCATACACATATTTACATAGACGCCTAGTAGTAGTAAAACCATATTTTTATCATAGCTACATGTGACGTTTTTAACAGATCAATACATTTAGAAATCTGTCCAAAACTCAGCGAATGATTCTACTTTGAGATTGAGGAGTACCTCTTTCCTTCATATGTTCATGCACCGCTGCCTCTGCTAGCCCTGTACCAAGATGGCGGCTCTTTAGGCACGTCCCTCCACAGTCCATGCAGCGTCTATGTAGATGTGTCTATGGTATACATGCTCCAGTATCAGGCTTCTATCGGAGTACTCCAGGTGGCAAAACCGAGTTTCTTAAAATCGGGAAATGGGCAAACACAAAAACTGGATACTAAACATGTAAACACAGTTACTGACTCAAGGAAATCTAGTATTCTTGTATTAAGAATACTACAGAATAGTTTAGCTAGCCAGCTGCTGACACAGATGCCACGGTAGTTATTAGGCTCTGATTGGTCCCCACTCTTATGAATGAGTGAAATGAGCCCTTTGCACCAGATGCTGAGGAAACATCTGCCTGTAGTATGATGCTGAACAAGTGTAACACTGCACCCTGCTGCTTTTGAGCATTTCATTTCTAATGTTGTCTGGACCTCAAGCTTTCCTTGGCTTCACACATCCAGGGGGGTTTGGCTGAGTTTTTCTTTCATAATACACTGATCTGAGGTGATTTGATTGATTGCTATGTCTTTGTATAGATTTTCAAAATGTGATCTCCAGATGTCACCGTCTTGGATGGGTAATGTCTGCTGTTGCTTCGTGTTGAACTTGTTCCACATATCCCAGAATTGATTTTGGTTAATGGCATTCTCAATATCTTTAAGTTTTGGGTTGTTCGGTTGGCGATGTTTCTCATTGGCTGTTTTTCTCAGCTCTTTTCTGATTTCTTTGCATTCTTGATCAAACCATTTGTCACTATTTTGCCTTTTAACAGGTCTCCGTCTTTGCTTTATGAGGTCAGCCCTAATAGCTGCCTTATGAAATATCATATTGATATCATCAGTGGCCTTGTTTACTCCATCTCTGGTAGGGGCATACTGATGCTGAGTATATATTGATATGTAGTTCATCAGATCAGGGGAGTTTAAAGCCTTGGTGAATTTGTCTCCACTGTCTGGGGCCCATCTGTAAGAAGGATTTCATTTGTACAGCTTACTGGGCTTCCTTTTTGTGTCACTAATTTGGCCTGATAATTTAAAGAACACATTGATTTGGTTGTGGTCTGAGAGGGGGGATTGCTGTCTGACAGTGAATGCACTGATAGTTGAGGGGTCCATGTCAGTGATTGCATAGTCTACGACACTAGAACCAAGAGCTGAGGAGAATGTGAACCTCCCTAACGAGTCCCCTCTGAACCTACCATTAACTATGTACAGGCTCCCTGACACTTTGATTTAATATGGAGTCCAGGTTGTTCTGTAAACTGGGTGTGTCAGTGATGTCAGGTTCAGTTCCTGTACGTCCATTCAGACCCAGGCCCAGGTATGTGTCCCTGGGCCTGGGTGTCAAAAATGTCCTCTTCAAAATAAGGACAATCCACTGGGGGGATGTATGGGGTATAGGTCCCTATCGGTTTGCCTATGGCTTTGATCTAACCTCAATCCCCCTGATGTTCTGGCCCTGCGTCTGTTTTCTAGTTTCATGGAGGACACCATGACTTCCTTATTTCCTGGGGGACAGTGAGCGAGCAAATCATCCTGTTAGCACCATGATATCGACGTCTCTGATAGATTTCATCAACTCCGTCTCCAGAATCAGAATCAGCTTTATTGGCCAAGTAAGTGCACATACAAGGAATTTGACTCTGGTAACTTTACTCTCTAGTACAACTTAAACTCCACTCTTCAGACCGTCCCTCTCTCTGTCTCTGTCTCTCTCTCTCTCTCTCTCTCTCAAGTTCAAAGTTCAAAGTTCAAAGTGGGCTTTATTGGCATGAAAGTTTCTTAACAAAACAATATTGCCAAAGCAAATCGAAATACAAAGCAAATCAAAATACAATACAATGAATTAAATATATACATTCTGAACATTCTATTAATTATATACAGTGTGTGGTGGTGGTGGTGGTGGTGGTGGTGGTGGTGGTGGTGGGGGGGGGGGGGGGGGGGGCTTGATCACTCACTGTCCCTCAGGGCGTGGCATGTTAACACATACTGGGCAGCAAGGTGTGCCCACTCTCCTTCTCCGAGGAGTATTTTTAGTTTGGATAGGTCGTCCAGCTCTTTGAAACCTGGAACCAAAGAGCTGAACTTGTTCCAATAAATTTCTCTTGTGTCATTTAATTTTGTACATTGTAGGAGAAAGTGCATCTCCGTCTCAACCTCACCTGTCGAACAGTGACCACATGTTCTGTTTTCTTTTGGTTGCCATGATTTTTTGTGTCTTCCTGTTTGGATTGCCAATTTGTGGTCACTGAGCCTGTACTTGGTTAGGATCTGTCTCTGCTTTCTATCTCTGACAGTAGAGAGATATTCTGCTAATTCATAATCTCTTTGAAGGGCAAGATAACATTCCAATCTACTTTGGCTTTTAGTTGTTTCTTCCCAATGGTCCAGATAGCTTTCTTTATATTGTGCTATAATTTGCTTTACCCTGATTTCTGTTTGTAGAGCAGTGTTGTTATGAGGCTGGTCAGAGTTTGTCTGAGAGGGGGCAGTTAGCCTCAGTACCAACTGACATAGGGGACTCTTTTCTGGGCTCAGCTCTTGGGTTTGGAGGGCTTTGGAGTGGAGGGTGTCTCTGGGACTGGATTTCAGGTGGTTAAAAAAGTTGAGCGTTCTCTTCTGAACGTTGGTTATCAGTGGGTATCTGCCTAATTCTGCTCTACATGCATTTGTTGGTGTGTTTCTGTGTACGTGTAAAATGTATCTGCAGAATTCTGCATGTAGAGATTCTGTTGGATGTTTGTCCCAACGGGTAAAGCTCTGATGACTGAGTGGACCCCATACTTCACTACCGTACAGCGCAATGGGCTGGATGACACTATCAAATATTTTCAGCCAAATTTTTATTGGAATATGGAAATGATAAAATTTTCTCTTAATTGCGTAAAGAGCTCTTCGAGCTTTTTCTTTTAGTGCATTCACTGCCATGTTGAAACTCCCTGATGCTGTTATGGTTATACCAAGGTAGGTATAACTCATGCTGGTCTCTCTCTCTCTCTCTCTCTCCATCCATTCTCCCTCTAGGTCTCTCTCCCCCTCTCTCTCCCCCTCTCTCTCCCTGGGATCCTCAGACGTGGCACAGATTCATTTTCTCCACTTTCACGAACTTTCTGGTGAAAAAAATAAATCTCGGCTTCCGTGTTTCCATTTGTCCGCCTCTGATTGGCTACAAAGGAGTCGCTGCGGCCCTCTGATTAGTCTGTAGCCCTGTCAATCAGTGCCTCCTCGCTTCTCATTGGCTGACAGCGCCGTTTTTTTAGACGTCTGTGTCGACGCCTGTTTACTTCGTCGGGATATCGCGACGTATCGCGAGAATCTGAACACGGACTCTGATGGAGAGAAGACGATAGTAACGGAGAAGCGAGACAGAGTGACGGGTTTAAAATGTCTCCTTATTGTCTCCTCTGCCTGCTGGCTGCCGCTTTCCTCCAGAGCTCCGTGTCGGCCGAACAGCGGAGACTCTCTCCAGGTAAGGCCGCCTCGCAGGGCACCCAGACCGGCCAGGCGGACCACCATGACCCGCTGGAGCTCGGGGGCTCCGGGTCTCTCGGTTAGCTGTTGCTAGTTACCGTCAAAGTTAACGTCTAGTTAACGGCTTCAGTGGCAGCACACAGCGGGACAGTGTGTTTGTGTGTGACTTTATGAAGAGTTTAAACTTTTTAGCTTGTAACTGATTTATCACAGCAACACTGACTCTAAAGCGGCTATTGACCGTAATCCGTCTATTAACTGAGCTGCACAGATTAATCGGTTTATGGACAAGACGAGGTTTTCATGCTTTCACATGTTTGATCGAACAAAGATTCACGATCTGATCTGGTCTGATCTGATCCGATCTGATCTGATCCGATCTGGTCTGGTCCGATCCGGAGTGATCAATTCTGACCTGGTCTGGTGCGATCTGATCTGATCTGATCCGATCCGGTCTGGTCTAAGATGGTCTAGTCTGGTCTGGTCTAATCTGATCTGATCTGGTCCGGTCTGGTCTAATCTGATCTGATCCAGTCTGGTCTAATCTGATCTGGTCCGGTCTGGTGCAAGATGGTCTGATCTGATCTGATCTGGTCCGGTCCGGTCCGGTCCGGTCTGGTCTAAGATGGTCTAGTCTGGTCTGGTCTGGTCTGGTCCAGTCTGGTCTAATCTGATCTGATCTGGTCCAGTCTGGTCTAATCTGGTCTAATCTGATCTGGTCCGGTCTGGTCTAAAATGGTCTAGTCTGGTCTAATCTGATCTGATCTGGTCCGGTCTGGTCTTAGATGGTCTAGTCTGGTCTAATCTGATCTGGTCCGGTCTGGTCTGGTCTTAGATGGTCTAGTCTGGTCTAATCTGATCTGGTCCGGTCTGGTCTAATCTGATCTGGTCCGGTCTGGTCTAATCTGGTCTGGTCTAATCTGATCTGGTCCGGTCTGGTCTTAGATGGTCTAGTCTGGTCTAGTCTGGTCTAATCTGATCTGATCTGGTCCGGTCTGGTCCGGTTTGGTCTAATCTGATCTGATCTGGTCCAGTCTGGTCTAATCTGATCTGATCTGATCTGATCTGATCTGATCTGATCTGATCTGGTCCGGTCCGGTCTGGTCTAAGATGGTCTAGTCTGGTCTGGTCTGGTCTGGTCCAGTCTGGTCTAATCTGATCTGATCTGGTCCGGTCTGGTCTAAAATGGTCCAGTCTGGTCTAATCTGATCTGATCTGGTCTGGTCTAATCTGATCTGGTCCGGTCTGGTCTAAAATGGTCTAGTCTGGTCCAGTCTGTTCTAATCTGATCTGATCTGGTCCGGTCTGGTCTTAGATGGTCTAGTCTGGTCTAATCTGATCTGGTCCGGTCTGGTCTAATCTGGTCTGGTCTAATCTGATCTGGTCCGGTCTGGTCTAGTCTGGTCTAGTCTGGTCTAGTCTGATCGGGTCCGGTCTGAGCCTTCAGGGCGAGACCAAGAACCTGACCCGAGTCTCTGCAGCAGAGGTCCTCACACTTCCATCAACCAGACCTGTGTGGACCGAGCCACATGACAGCGGGACATCCCTGCAGTGCAGCACCATGCTGTGGGACGTGTGTCCTGGCTCCATTAAATCCAGCGCTAGGTCTTGGTTTTTACGGCGCATACAGTCAATGACGGCATCGTCCCAGAGCTACAGACCTCAGACAGAGGACAGCTGTGTTTGGACGGCCGCTGCGTTTGACTTGTCGGGGGTTTGTTGTCCAACAGCAGAGCTCTGAATAGCTTTCAGTGATGAGACAGGAGCTGGTTTCAGGCTGGTCAGTGGGACTCTGCGGTAGTCTGTGTTCCAGATGGTCAGTCAGCCCGGTGGAACGGTGAAGCCACAGCACGTAGAGCGCCCCCTGGTGTCAAACACTGACATACAAGGTTTCTGTCATTTTAGGTCGTTAAGATAATGTTGATAAATGTTCAAGTGTCAGTCGTTTGGATAAAAGATGGATGTGACATAAGGACGAATACCAGTTGCCGTGACAACCGCTCCGTAAAGCGGTCCCATGGGAGCGCGAGAGTTGTAAAAGCAACCTTCTTAAAGAACAAGTCCAGAGTCTAATCCATCATGTCCGATTAGATTAGATTAGATTAGATTAAGATTCTCTCTAACCCGGACCAGTGAGCTGCCATGCTACAGGGGCACTCGGGGAGCAGTGAGGGGTTAGGTGCCTTGCTCAAGGGCACTTCAGCCGCAAGCCCAAAGCGCTAACCAGTGGGCCACAGCTGCCCCGTCCATGTAGCAGGTGGAGGTAAAACAGTGTGGGCGGGGCATCAACATCACATGACTCCACGTGGCTCCGCCCTCAGACCGTACTGATCAGACTCTGGATCCAAGATGGCGCCGCCCGTATCCCTGGGAAGATAGAGTCAGTTTGACCAATGAGAGGAAGAGGAGACGTGGCGTCCATGTTTATATACAGACTATGGATTATACACGTCTGAAAATCTACAGGGAATCACATATTATCAAGTGGAACAGAAGTTTAATAGTGTTTGTTGGATGTGTCCTCGTTGTAATAGTGATGGTTAACTGGTTAATGTAGTCGTCTGTGAATAATGAGCCAGCGTCATTTTTAGTTGGTTCGTAAACCTGAACATTTTAGGTCAAACGTCTCCAAACAGAGAGTAACTGGTGTTACTGAAGCCTCTGCTGCTGCATTGTTTTATTTCACTTCAGGCCTCGCCTCAGCCATGTCCTCACTCTCACGCTGGACGTTCAGTGAAAGACTTATCAGTCAGGTTTGAAGACGTGTTGGGGGAGGACAGGGAGGCCCCCCCCCCATCCTGCTCCTCACCTCTTTAACCCTTCAGAGGAATGCTCTGAGGAATTTCACTCTCGCCAAATTCCTTGAAAGGGAGGGAGCAGAGAAAAGTGAGGACTAGCAGACGGGACACCGAGTCAGGCTGAGACATGAAGACATAAATCAGCATGTTCACATTTTGAGACGATTCCTCTGGAACTCACAGGGCTTAGTATTAAGGGGCGTGGCTACGTTGAGTGGCTCGCCGTCTACTTCCTGGTAAACACCCTACGGAGGGTTTCATTCACTGTGATGATGAAGATGATGATGATGATGAAGACGATGTGACTGATCAGCTGACGCATGTATGTTGGTAGAAAATCTAATGGTGATCACCGCGGCAACGGAGGAGACAGATGGCTTCCACCGTTTCATGAGGACGGCCAGAGAGTTCAACTACACTGTGAAGGTAACACACACACACACACACACACACACACACACACACACACACACACACACACACACACACACACACACACACATAAACGATGGTGATGATGATGATGATGGTGATGATGGCGGTGGTGGTGGTGGTGACCTGCAGGTCCTGGGTCTGGGGGAGGAGTGGAAGGGAGGAGACGTGGCTCGGACGGTGGGCGGAGGTCAGAAGGTCAGGTGGTTGAAGAAGGAGCTCCTGAAGGTGTCGGACAACGAGGACATGGTGGTCATGTTCGTGGACAGGTAACACCATCACCTCTCCTCCCAGTCCCTGTCGTCTTTGTCTTTTGTCTCTTCATCTTCATCTCCTCCTTTTTCATTCTTTTGTTTTCTTGTGTTTCTCTGTTCACCGGGAACCTGTCTCACCCGTCTCAAATGTCTCACCTGTCCCACTTAGGACAAAGCTTTGCTTGTGAATTTAAAGCTTCACGTCAAAAACACTAATCAGAGACATTTAAGCTGGTCAGGTGTCGCGTATGACTACTGTCACTGCACTAAGCCCCGCCCTCAAACCATCTGATTGGCCCATGCATGGATTGTGGATTGTGGTGACGGTTTCTAACGTGCCGCCTCTCTCTGTAGCTACGATGTCATATTTGCATCGGGTCCCGATGAGCTGCTGTCCAAGTTTTCCCGTCTGGGTCACAGAGTAGTTTTCTCAGCCGAGGGTTTCTGCTGGCCCGACCAGCGGCTGGCCTCCAAATATCCTGAGGTGCATTCTGGGAAACGCTATCTCAACTCAGGAGGTGAGAAACCTGTCAGTCGTCAGTTAGTTCACTGTGGCTCTGCAGATATAAACCGAGTGTTTGTGTGTTCAGGGTTCATCGGCTTCGCTCCAGATCTCAGTGCTATCGTCCAGCAGTGGAAATACAAGGACAACGACGATGACCAGCTTTTCTACACCAAGATCTACCTGGACAAGACTCAGAGGGTAAAGTTCCTCCAAAACAGAGCTGCAGCCCCTACGTTAACAAGCAGTAATAAAACCGTCCTCTCTGAAGCTTAAAGACTTAAAAGAAGTGAATCCCACACGCCTCTGAGAAGAAGAGCAGGGAACTAGGACGGAGAGCAGGGACCTAGGGCGTATAGAAGGGAACTAGAATGAAGAACTTGATTTGATGTTGATTTGTCTCTTCAGACGAAGTTCAACATGACTCTGGATCATCGTTCAAGAATATTCCAGAACCTGAACGGAGCTGTTGGTGAGACATCCAGACAAGAGCCCAGACTCTGATGTTCGAGCTGTCCGCCATGTTGGGAAGTAAAGTCTAACCATCTGAACTAAATCTCTCTGGCAGATGAAGTCGTGCTTAAGTTTGAGAGGGCAAAGGTCAGAGCGAGAAACGTCGCCTACGACACGCTTCCTGTTGTTATCCACGGCAACGGACCTACCAAGGTAATGGACCAATCACAGGGAACAAGAGGGGTATCTTGAGGGTTGGGAGGAAGGTGGGAACTAGGATGGATAGGAGAGGACTAGGATGGATAGGAGAGGACTAGGACGGATAGGAGGGAATTAGGACGGATAGGAGGGAATTAGGACGGATAGGAGGGAATTAGGACGGATAGGAGGGAACTAGGACGGATAGGAGGGAACTAGGACGGATAGGAGGGAACTAGGACGGATAGGAGGGAACTAGGACGGATAGGAGGGGACTAGGACGGATAGGAGGGAACTAGGACGGATAGGAGGGAACTAGGACGGATAGGAGGGAACTAGGACGGATAGGAGAGGACTAGGACGGATAGGAGGGAATTAGGACGGATAGGAGGGAACTAGGACGGATAGGAGGGAACTAGGACGGATAGGAGGGAACTAGGACGGATAGGAGGGAACTAGGATGGATAGGAGGGAACTAGGACGGATAGGAGGGAACTAGGACAGATAGGAGGGAACTAGGACGGATAGGAGAGGACTAGGACGGATAGGAGGGAATTAGGACGGATAGGAGAGGACTAGGACGGATAGGAGAGGACTAGGACGGATCGGAGAGGACTAGGACGGATCGGAGGGAACTCGGACAGACAGGAGGGAACTGGAGTGGATAGGAGGGAACTAGGACGGATAGAAGGGAACTAGGACGGATAGGAGGGGACTAGGACGGATAGAAGGGAACTAGGACGGATAGGAGGGAACTAGGACGGATAGGAGGGAACTAGGACGGATAGGAGGGGACTAGGACGGATAGGAGAGGACTAGGACGGATTGGAGGGAACTAGGACGGATAGGAGAGGACTAGGACGGATCGGAGGGAACTCGGACAGACAGGAGGGAACTGGAGTGGATAGGAGGGAACTACACCGTGTTCCAAAAGTTCATGCACTCCAATGGGCAACATTTTTGCCTGTGTGTCTCCAAAATGGGTTGCACCTGGTCAGCCAGGTGTTTAATTAGTTCATCATTTTCATGATAAACTGGGTCTAAGAGCAACAGAAGACAGCTGATAGCTCGCCTTACTAAAAAGTGAAAGGAGCAGCGGCTTGCTTTTACAAAGACGTTTGCTGAAATGACCCCAGGAGACTGGGAGAACTGGGTTTTCTCTGATGAGTGTCCTCTCTACTTATTTCCAGCTCTCAACAGCCAAACGATCGTATTTACACTGATAATAGAATGGAAGTACCACCTTCTGAACAGGTCAAGTTCAGCGCCCATTGCATGGTCTGGGGCGCGATGTCATCTTCAGGGCTGTCTGAGTTGCATGTTGTAGCCCAGGGCATCACCATCAACACTGAGTTGTATGTTAAGAACATTTCTCCAACCCCATTGAGAACTGCTGGGGTATCCTGAACAGTCGGGTCTTGAACAGCCCATCCCCTACCACCATGAAGCAGCTCAACATGAGGGCTGTGTGGGAGTGGAGCAACATTGGGCCTTCCGTTCTAAAGAACTTAGTTCATTCTATATCTGACAGGCTGAGGGCAGGAATTAAGATGGGGGGGGGGGGGGGGGGGGGTACACTGGCTTTTGAATAACTGCATTCTGTTGAATATTCACAATCTGAGTTGAGTTTTTCTGTGGTGCATGAACTTTTGGGACACGGTGTAGGACGGATAGGAGGGAACTGGAGTGATAGGAGGGAACTAGGACGGATAGCAGGGCAGAGCTCGGTTGTTAAACACACTTGTATTGATCTGTCTCTGCAGCTGCAGCTGAACTACCTAGGGAACTACGTCCCCACAGCATGGACCTTTGAGGGTGGCTGTGGGATCTGTGATGACGACCTGCTGTTCCTGAGCGACGTATCTGTATGGACACTCACCTGATGAACATCACCATGAACCATCACCATGAACCGTCTCACCAGTCTGAACTCTGTGTGTTTAGGACGAGGAGATGCCCCTGGTGTACGTTGCCGTTTTCATCGAACACGCCACTCCCTTCATGGAGGAGTTTCTGGAACGACTGACGACACTCAACTACCCGACAACGAGGATCCGCCTCTTCATCCACAACAACGTACGACTCTGAGGAGAAGAACAAAGTGAATCCCAGACAGAGATCAGAGCAACGTAGGATTGAACTAGGTGTTATAGGAGGGAACTGGAATAGAACTAAGATGGATAAGAGGGAACTAGGATGGATAAGAGGGAACTAGGATGGATAAGAGGGAACTAGGATGGATAAGAGGGAACTAGGATGGATAAGAGGGAACTAGGATTGAACTAGGATGGATAAGAGGGAACTAGGATGGATAAGAGGGAACTAGGATGGATAAGAGGGAACTAGGATTGAACTAGGATGGATAGGAAGGAACTAGGATGGATAAGAGGGAACTAGGATTGAACTAGGATGGATGAGAGGGAACTAGGATTGAACTAGGATGGATGAGAGGGAACTAGGATGGATGAGAAGGAACTAGGATGGATGAGAGGGAACTAGGATGGATGAGAAGGAACTAGGATGGATGAGAGGGAACTAGGATTGAACTAGGATGGATGAGAGGGAACTAGGATGGATGAGAGGGAACTAGGATGGATGAGAGGGAACTAGGATGGATGAGAGGGAACTAGGATGGATGAGAGGGAACTAGGAAACACACAGCATCTTTAACTTCATAGTCATCTTAGTGACCATGATGGAGGCTGCAGAGATATCAGAGTGATGCTTCTTCCTCCTCATCTGTAGCTACATGGCTTGCAGCAGCTAGCTAGTTCTGGTAGCTAATGCTAACTGTTTGGTTTGACCTTTCCTGAAGCTGACTAATGACTCATTGGTCCACTGTTCAGGTCGTCTATCACGAGAGGCACATCCAGAGCTTCTGGGAGCGCCACCGGTCTCTGTTCCCCGACGCCCGGCTGGTTGGACCTGAAGAGAACCTGCAGGAGGACAAGGCCAGAAGCATGGCAGTGTGAGTGGGATCACCTTGTCAACCACAAAACATTAGTTCTGATTGGACGGTGATGAGAAGAAATGGACGTGTTCATGGTTGATTTAAACAGACTGAGGTTTAATAAACATGTGTGTTTGCAGAGAGGCTTGTAAGAAGAATCCAGAGTGTGATTATTACTTCAGCATCGACTCCGACGTGGCCCTGACAAACCCTGACACTCTGCGAATACTCATAGAGGAGAACAAGTAGGTCCTGTCCTCTGCTAGGACGCCGCCTCAGTGGAGGTGGAGTGGTCTTTTTTTCATCTCTCACCATCTTTTGTTTCCGTCTCTCAGGTCAGTCATCGCTCCCATGCTGTCCAAGCACGGGAAGCTGTGGAGTAACTTCTGGGGCGCTCTGAGTCCTGAAGGGTTCTACTCCAGATCTGAGGACTACATCGAGATCGTCCAGGCCAAAAGGATGTGAGTGGAATAACAAATAAAACCCATCAGATCTGACTCTCCTGGTGGTCGGAGCCTGGGAGTGTTGCTAAAGGCTAGCATGGCAGCAGTTTATCTCTGTACAGCTCAACCAGGCAGGTGTCCATTAGACCATGTGTGCTGATAGGACAGCCTGGGTTAAGACCAGAAGCAGGGGGGCTTCACTGTACGTGGGTGGAAGCAGCTGTTATCAGATGAATAATGACATGATGCAGTAATCAGGTGTGTGTGTCTGTGTGTGTGTGTCTGTGTGTCTGTGTGTGTGTGTCTGCGTGTGTGTGTGTGTGCGTGCAGTGGGGTGTGGAACGTGCCCTACATCACTCAGGCCTACCTGATTAAAGGCAGCATGCTGCGCTCCAAGTTGTCCCAGGTGAGCCTGTACGTGGACGACGGCTTGGACCCCGACATGGTGTTCTGCAGGAGCATCAGAGACCAGGTAACGGTCCGAGGGTCACGCTGCTGTTACGTTCTCTTCACCTCACACGGACCTGCTCACGTTTGACTCCGCCCACAGGGAGTCTTCATGTTCGTGTCAAACCGCGATGAGTTCGGCCGTTTGGTGGCGTCCAACAACTTCAACACGTCGAGACTGCATCCAGACATGTGGCAGATCTTTGACAACCCTGTGGTCAGACACACACACACAACAACGCGCAACAACACACAGCCGCACACAGCCACACGCAACAACACACGCACGCAACAACACATGCACGCAACAACACGCAGCCGCACGCAACAACGCGCAGCCGCACGCAACAACGCTCAACAACACACAGCCGCACGCAACAACACACGCACGCAACAACACATGCACGCAACAACACGCAGCCGCACGCAACAACGCGCAGCCGCACGCAACAACGCTCAACAACACACAGCCACACGCAACAACACACGCACGCAACAACACATGCACGCAACAACGCGCAGCCGCACGCAACAACGCTCAACAACACACAGCCGCACGCAACAACACACGCACGCAACAACGCGCAGCCGCACGCAACAACACGCAGCCGCACGCAACAACGCTTAACAGCACGCAACAGCGCTCAACAACACACAGCCGCACGCAACAACACGCAGCCGCACGCAACAACGCTCAACAGCACGCAACAACGCTCAACAACACACAGCCGCACGCAACAACACGCAGCCGCACGCAACAGCGCTCAACAGCACGCAGCCGCACGCAACAACGCGCAGCCGCACGCAACAACGCGCAGCCGCACGCAACAACACACAGCCGCACGCAACAACACACAGCCGCACGCAACAACACACAGCCGCACGCAACAACACACAGCCGCGCGCAACAATAGAAACACGAATCGACACATGTGAAGGGGGCTCTGGCTAAAGGTGTGTGTGTGTTCCAGGACTGGAAGGAGAAGTACCTCCATGAGAACTACTCCAAGATCTTTGAGGATGAGAAGAGCTTCGTGGAGCAGGTAACAGCACATCCCTCAGATCACCTGGACACGTCCGCTATCTGCTGTTAATCATGTGATCTGTCCCTCAGCCCTGTCCAGACGTTTACTGGTTTCCAGCTTTCTCTGACAAGATGTGTGATCACCTGGTGGAGACCATGGAGGACCACGGTCAGTGGTCTGGAGGATCTCACAAGGTAACCACCCATCCTGAAGCTCCGTGTCTGAGCCGGCCCTGACCTTCACCTCCTCAGACGTTATTGTTTCTACCTTCCTTCTGTTTGCTACGTCCCATCCACTCAGAGGAAACTCATTAGCCTAGCTTAGCTTTAAAACAGGAAATGGAGAAAACCGCTAGCTGTGTCTGAAATCATTTCCTTGTCCACGTGTCTCCCTCCTCCTTCCTCCGTCTGCGTCGTCTTGTGTGAAGGACGAGCGCCTGTCCGGTGGCTACGAGAGCGTCCCGACAGTGGACATCCACATGAACCAGATCGGCTTTGAGAAGGAGTGGCTCAAGTTCCTGAAGGAATACATCGCCCCCGTAACAGAGAAACTGTATCCTGGCTACTACCCCAAGGTGAGACCAGAGCTGTCCAGAGCTGTCCGTCTTCACAGAGACATGTCCTCACACCATAATGCTTCTGTCCCCGCAGGCTCAGGCCATCATGAACTTCGTGGTGCGGTACCGTCCCGATGAGCAGCCGTCTCTGCGTCCCCACCACGACTCATCCACGTTCACCATCAACATCGCCCTCAACAGGAAGGGCGTCGACTACGAGGTAGGCACTGCTCCGAAGCCGCGGACGCTCGGGAGGACCCTCCTCGTCTCTCACGCCGTCTGTCTCTGTGTGTCAGGGTGGAGGATGCCGCTTTCTGCGCTACGACTGTAAGGTGGAGGCTCCTAGGAAGGGCTGGTCCTTCATGCACCCGGGCCGCCTGACGCACTACCACGAGGGCCTGCACGTCACCAGAGGGACCAGATACATCATGGTGTCCTTCGTCGACCCCTGAACGCCCCACAGTGTGTGTGTCTGTCTGTGTGTGTGTGTCTGTGTGTGTGTCTGTGAGTGTGTGTGTGTGTGAGTGTGTGTGTGCCTCCTCATCAGAGACACAGGGTGACCCTGAAGGCATTCGTCTTATCTCACATCAGACCCACAGACAGGATCTGATGAGCTGTGATGATGGAGGAGCCTGAACGCACCGCGGTTGACCTTTCAGAATAAGAGTCACTTTATAAACAAACCTGATACATACTGGGTGTGGTTTTGAAGCCCTTTCAGAATAAGAGTCACTGCTGCCTTAACTGGAGACGCTTCCTGAATCTATGCAAGCAGGTGTGTGAGACCGGGACACTCCGTTCAATGCCAAAAATGGCGTCACTAGACTGTGCATGCCGGGGGTTACCGCGGCAACAAGCAGTCATCAGCTGGATGGGAGCGTCTGTAGACGGAGTCTGAATTTTTTTTTTGACTGTTACTGGGAAAACACTAAAGGTCTGTTTAGTTCCTGTCCTTTCAGAAACACCAGGGAGTCAGAGTCAGTCCACTCTGGCTTTGTACAAACAGCATTAAGTTATTTTTTAATGACTGAATAAAGTTTTGAGATTTTAATAATAAACTGGACTGTGTTTCCCTCTTCTACTCAAATAGAAATGCTTTATCAGCTGTGTTTCATTCTTTCTTCAGATCAGATCAGCCTGAAAATAAACCTTCTAACCTTAAGTTTGTGCATCTGAACTTTAATGAAAAGTTTCTCAGTAGTTTCATGGAGAGAAAAATAAATCTTGCTCAAATCTTTTAAAATAAACTCCGTTTTAAAGGACAAATACTGATCACCGCGGTGAGCGCCGTTTATAACCTCCACCACCAGGGGGCGACAGAGGGAAGAGAAACGCGTTTTGATAAACGTCGCCTTTGGCTTGCCGTACTAATCCTCCGCGGCTTCCGTACGGACGGAGAGAGACAACATGGTGCTGGAGAAGAAAGGTTCCGGTGAGTTCAGCTTCACACACACACACACACCGCCGCCGCCCGGTGTCTATAGTCTGCTGGAGCGGATGAGACGGACTGTCCATGATGGAAAGTGTCCATTAAACGCAGAGTCTCCGTTGTCTCCGTTGTCTCTCCAGTCCAGTCCAGTCCTCCTCCTCCTGAAGTCAGGGACCAGCTGGTTTGTCTGGGACAAAGTCTCTGCTCAGTGTCCTGTCCTCATGTCCCTGTTCACATAGAATAGAGCAGATACGTTGAGTTGTCCAATGACTGTGTCCACATATAAATGGACATCTCACAGTTCATCAGAGGGACAGCCCGGGGAACAAACTGTCCATGTCTGTGTCTGAAGTCACTCCCTCCTCCCTACATAGATAAATAAATGTCGTCCACTACTTAATGAGCTCAACAGAAAAGAAGTTCGGATACTTTCAGACACGTCTCTTGGCGCCGGCGATGACGTCATCGCTGTCGCTTAATTAACACGTACCACATTAACGTTGTGTCACATAATAACAGAAATGTGTAATAAAATAAACTATAGAATACTAACATTTGTACACAGTCTCCGTCCGTCTGTCGTATTTAATTTACTTTCTGCGCCAAGAGAACCTCTGGCAATGCATGATGGGATATCTTGCTCCGGTTAGTGACCATCGCAGTGAATTGTGGGACACATGTAGTGCACTATATAGTGGACACTAAACATTCAGACACCACTACAACATGGCGTGGTCACTATGCAGTGGTTAGTGGTTTCAGACAGCTTGAGACCAGGGCGGGAGGGAGATTTTACTGACCCACATCCGGTCCTGGAGCGGTACAGGTCCTGAGGGGTACAGGTCTTGACCCTGGAGGGGTACAGGTCCTGGAGGGGTACAGGTCCTGACCCTGGACCAGCACCAGCAGATAGCAGACAGGAGCTGTCTCTGACCTGTCCCCCTGTCCTGTCTCACTCTGACCTGTCCCTCTGTCCTGCCTGTCCCTCAGCTCGGGTGGAGGCTGGTCAGCGCAGGGTTTTGGACGAAGCCACCCGTCAGAGACGTTTGACTCGTCAGCTGGAGGCTCTGGAGAAAGACAACTTCCAGGTGCGTCTGTCCCGTCTGTCCTCCAGCTCTTTGTCAATAAAGTTTCCTTGGATGTTTCCAGGAAGCACAAACAGCTGATGATGTCGTTTTGGTTTCCAGGACGACCCTCTGTCCTCGCTGCCTCCCCCAGGTCCTACTGCCCGCCTACCCGCCTTCAGTGAATCAGAAGAACCAGGTGAGACAGACGGACCGTGTCACATGTCCTCGTTGGTCTTGGATTTCCTTTCACTTCCTGTCTGTGTCTTTGTGTCCAGAGAAGAAGAAGAGGAAGACGCGGGGCGATCACTTCAAGCAGCGCTTCAGGAAGAACTTCACCACGCTGCTGGAGGAGGAGGTGAGTCCTGACCACCAGCTGACAGTCAGCTGACCACCAGCTGACAGTCAGCTGACCCCTCTTCTCCCCTCTGATTGGTAGAACCTGTCTGAGAAGCCGGAGCCCAACTACCTGTCGGCGGCGGCGCCTCCGTCCTCGCTGCCCCCCCGTCACTTCTGCTGCGTCTGCGGCTTCCCGTCTCACTACACCTGCACCACCTGCGGGGGGCGCTACTGCAGCAGCAAGTGTCTGTGCACACACCGAGAGACCAGGTACACACGGGACGAGCGTCACTGAGCATGCTCACATGTGGACTGTCAATAACCACCTGGGTTTGTCCTCTGTGTCTCTGCAGGTGTTTGAAGTGGACGCTCTAACAGGAGACACGGCATTAGCTTAGCTTAGCTTAGCATAAAGGAGACGGGTCCAGGTGTCTTCATGTGATGGTTGATCTGTTTGGTCCCACAGGACGTCCATGTGGTCTCAGCTGTTTTTAATAAAGACTGGTGGTGATGGTTCTCAGCGTTCAGACATCGGGTTCCTCTGAGGATGAACCCTCAGTGCTGAATGCTGTGATGATGGAGAACCAGTCCAGTCGTCCATGTCTTCTGTGGTCTGGTCTGGACTGCTGGGACATCCCCATCCTGAACTCTCTTCACCGTCTCCTTGTGTGTTCCAGAGTAAATCTCTGATCCCATTCAGGCCTCTCAGGTCTGAGGACCACTGTCTTCTGGTCGTCTCAGAGGACCCCGGGCTGTCCCAGACACTGCCTGTTTTTAAATCACAGAGCTGCTCTTTCTGTTGGCTTTTCATTCTCTCTTCGTTGTCTTTCATGTCTTTTTCCATGAGCGTCTGAAATAAAAGGACATTGTCTCAGCTCTGATCACATGTTTGCTGCTGAAGGATCACTGTCAGTGTTTCTCATCTTCTCTCATTGATCACAAAGTCTGGCTCCAACACTGACTGGACATCAATCAAACACTGCAGCTACTGCACCAGACTCCATTCACAAAACACTGCATTCAAGCAGAGGAGCCTCTAGATCAGAGAAGGAGCTTTGCAGCCTGGGTTCCTCAGAGAGCATTTAGGATGGGCGTAGTGGACACGGGGGACATGTCCCCCGCAATTTTTACAGCCATTACAACCACTTAATTCATTTTTAACATTTAACAGTTGTTTTTCCATTCATCCATCATCATCCATCATCATCCATCCATCCATCATCCATCCATCATCCATCCATCCATCATCCATCATCCATCCATCCATCATCATCATCATCATCATCATCCATCATTCATCATCCATCATCCATCATCATCCATCATCCATCATCCATCATCCATCCATCCATCATCCATCATCCATCATCCATCATCATCCATCATCCATCATCCATCATCCATCCATCCATCATCCATCATCCATCATCCATCATCATCCATCCATCCATCCATCATCCATCCATCATCCATCATCCATCATCCACATCATCCATCATCCATCATCATCCATCATCCATCCATCCATCCATCATCCATCATCCATCATCCATCCCATCCATCATCCATCATCCATCCATCATCCATCCATCCATCCATCATCCATCATCATCATCCATCATCATCCATCCATCATCCATCCATCATCCATCATCCATCATCCATCATCCATCATCCATCATCCATCCATCATCCATCATCCATCATCATCCATCATCCATCATCCATCATCCATCATCCATCATCCATCCATCATCCATCATCCATCATCCATCATCCATCCATCCATCATCCATCATCCATCATCCATCATCCATCATCCATCATCATCCATCATCCATCCATCATCCATCCATCATCCATCCATCCATCCATCCATCCATCATCATCATCCATCATCCATCATCATCCATCATCCATCATCCATCATCCATCCATCATCCATCCATCATCCATCATCCATCATCCATCCATCATCCATCCATCCATCCATCATCCATCATCCATCATCCATCATCATCCATCCATCATCCATCCATCATCCATCATCCATCATCCATCATCCATCATCCATCCATCATCCATCATCCATCATCCATCATCCATCCATCATCCATCATCCATCATCCATCATCCATCATCCATCTCATCCATCATCCATCATCCATCATCCATCATCCATCATCCATCATCATCCATCATCATCCATCATTCATCATCCATCATCCATCATCCATCCCATCATCCATCATCCATCCATCATCCATCATCCATCATCCATCATCCATCATCCATCATCCATCATCCATCATCCATCATCCATCATCCATCATCCATCATCCATCATCCACCATCCACCATCCATCCATCATCCATCACCATCATCCATCATCCATCATCCATCATCCATCATCCATCATCCATCATCCATCATCCATCATCCATCCATCATCCATCATCCATCATCCATCATCCATCATCCATCATCCATCATCCATCATCCATCATCCATCATCCATCCATCATCCATCATCCATCATCATCCACATCCATCATCCATCATCCATCATCCATCCATCATCCATCATCCATCATCCATCATCCATCCATCATCCATCATCCATCATCCATCATCCATCATCCATCCATCATCCATCCATCATCCATCCATCATCCATCCATCATCCATCCATCATCCATCCATCATCATCCATCCATCCATCATCCATCATCCATCATCATCCATCCATCATCCATCATCCATCATCATCATCATCCATCATCATCCATCATCCATCCATCATCCATTATCCGACACAAATGCATGAACTAGTTTCTCGGCGTCACTCTGAGACAGGATGTTCCTAATTTTGATGATATTACGTAGATGAAAGAAGGCAGTCCTGGTTACTTGCTTAATGTGACATTTAAAGGACATATCCTCATCAAATATAACACCAAGGTTTTTCACAGTAGTACTGGAGGCCAAGGTAATGCCATCCAAAGAAACCATGTGATTAGATAATGAATCTCTGAGATGTTTAGGACCAAATACAATAACTTCTGTTTTGTCTGAGTTCAAGAGTAAGAAATTACAGGTCATCCAAGCCTTTATGTCTTTAAGGCATGCTTGGAGTTTAACCAGCTGATTAGTTTCATCTGGTTTCATAGATAAATATAGCTGGGTGTCATCTGCGTAACAATGGAAGTTTATGCCATGTTTTCTAATAATCTTCCCTAATGGCAACATGTATAATGTGAAGAGTATTGGTCCTAGCACAGAACCCTGAGGAACTCCATACCTTACTTTTGTATAAGTAGAGGAATCATGGTTGATATGAACAAACTGGAATCTGTCAGACAGATAGGATTCAAACCAATCTAATGCAGTTCCTTTAATCTGGATCTCACTTTCAAGTCTCTGTAGTAAAATATTATGATCAATAGAGTCAAATGCAGCACTAAGATCTAGCAGAACTAATATAGAGACAAGTCCACTATCTGAAGATGATAGAGCTTTTTTATAAGTCGTTAAACTATCTTTCCAGGCTATGTGAGCTTCTTCAGAATTAGTGGAATGACAGATTCTTTCTAGCTTTCGGGCTGCCTGTTTTAAACAGTATAACTGTGAATTATACCAGGGAGCTAGCCTCCTCCCATTCATGACCTTCTTTTTCAGAGGAGCAACTAAGTTTAGAGCTGAACTAAGAGATGCTGCAGTGCCATCAACAAAATCATCTAATAGTGCAGGAGTTAAATTGTGGTTGCTGTCGTCCACATCTCTGACACATGGCACTGGGATATATGAAGAAGGAATTAATTCTTTATATCTAGTTACAGCATCATCAGATAGACATCTACTGTAATGATATGTCTTTTCAGGTCCTGTTTAATCCATTATAGTAAATTCAAAGGTTATGAGGAAATGATCAGATAAAAGAGGGTTATGGCTAAATATAGTTAAGCCTTCAGTTTCTATGCCGTATGTTAATACCAGATCTAAGGTGTGATTAAAACTGTGAGTTGATCCATTTATATTCTGAGAAAAGCCAATTGAATCTAGTAATGATGTAAATGAGGAGCTAAGGCTGTCACTGACAACATCAACATGGATGTTAAAGTCACCTACTATAATGACTTTATCTGTTCTAAGAACTAAATCACATAGAAACTCAGAGAATTCAGCTAAAAACTCAGAATAAGGAGCAGGTGGGCGATAGACCACAACAAAAAGAATTGGTTTTTGTGTCTTCCGGTCTGGATGAGCAAGACTAAGGGTAAGACTTTCAAATGAATTAAAGCTCTCCTTAGGTCTAGGATTAATAGATAAATCAGAGTGGAAGATTGCTGCCACTCCTCCTCCTCTACCTGTGCTTCTAGGAATGTGATAATTACTATGACTGGGTGGCGTAGACTCATTTAAACTAACATATTCATCATCCTGCAGCCACGTTTCAGTCAAACTAAATAGATCAATCTGATGATCAGTTATCAGATCATTCACTAAAAGAGATTTGGATGAGAGAGATCTGATGTTTAAAAGACCACATTTAATTTTCCTATTCTTCTGTTCTGCCAGTGAAGTTGTTCTGATTTGTACCAGGTTCAAATGAGTAACTCCTCTGTTGTTATTTCTTGGTTTAAATAATCTGGGAGCAGACAGAACATCTATAGAGTTTATAGAGTTTAGGTTGTGAGACGGTGCTAGAGAAGCGGCAGAGAAGTGTGTAAGACTACAACTCTGCCTCCTGGTCTGAACTCTGGGTTGTCATGGTTTCGGGGGGTTAATAAAATTAGCCATATTCCTAGAGATGAGTGCAGCACCCGCTAAGGTGGGGTGGATGCCATCTCGCCTAATCAGTCCAGGTTTTCCCCAGAAAGTGAGAGATAAAAAATAAACTATAGCAGCTGTACACAATAAAATGCAATATTGTAGTTGACACTATAGACATAATTCACCTGATTCCATGATTTAGGGACGCTGTCTCTTTAAGAACGGACTGCCAGTTTGTTGTTGTCATGGGCAACGCTATGTTTGTGACAGTTGGTAAAAAGTGGATGAAATAAACGACACGCTGTTGCGCTGTCAATGTGAGACTCTTTCTCTACCGAGGTTATTACGCTCCACAATATATACAATAAAAGCACTCAGTAGCACAAAATGAATGTAATTGGTACAGTGAGGGGAAAATAGCATTTTAAAACAGTAAACAATTAAATAGTAGTGCAAATGGTGTCCATGTTAGTGCAAATATGCCAACTGAGTGTAGGTGGACTAGGGAATAACTATGGAGATTATTGCACTCTATGAAGGAGAGGTCGAATGTGTGAGGCACTTGATGTCTTGAGGGTAGAAACTATTTTTTAGTCTATTAGTCCTAGTTTTCATATCTGGGTAACTCTTCCCAGAAGGTAGTTTGTAATGAACCTCAGAGATGCATGGTAAACACTGAAGACACCGAGCAGAAGCATTCATATACAAAAGATCTCCATAATCTAACACAGACTAAAAGGCCACAGAACAAGTCTGGCATTAAAAGAAAAACCCAGTTTGTTTTGGAAATAAAAACTGAATGTTTTGATATTTTATATAAATATCATGGCCAACAGTGTGAATTACTTTTGACAAATCAATAAAAAGTGATGCACAATATTGTTTCTTGTCTAGTGCAACAATAATATCATTTATGACCTTCATTGCAGGTATGATGATACACAGTGTTAACTTAGTGTTACTTGAAAACAACACATTTCCAAGTTACTTTAACACTTCAGCTATCAAGACTAACACCTCAAGTGTTACCTTCTTCAGAGTGTTATGGGGCGTTCTATTTGTCCACCGAACTCGGTTTCTGAGTCGGTTTCTGGAGTTACACTATATTACCAAAAGTATTCGCTCACCCATTCAAATGATCAGAATCAGGTGTTCTAATCACTTGGCCTGGCCCCAGGTGTATAAATTCAAGCACTCAGGCATGCAGACTGTGAAACAAGACATTTGTGAAAGAATGGGCCGCTCTCAGGAGCTCAGTGAATTCCAGCGTGGAACTGTCATAGGATGCCACTTGTGCAACAAATCCAGTCGTGAAATTTCCTCGCTCCTAAATATTCCACAGTCAACTGTCAGCTCTATTATAACAAAATGGAAGCGTTTGGGAACAACAGCAACTCAGCCACGAAGTGGTAGGCCACGTAAAGTGACGGAGAGGGGTCAGCGGATGCTGAAGCGCATAGTGCAAAGAGGTCGCCGACTTTCTGCACAGTCAATTGCTACAGAGCTACAAACTTCATGTGACCTTCAGATTAGCCCAAGTACAGTACGCAGAGAGCTTCATGGAATGGGTTTCCATGGCCGAGCAGCTGCAGCCAAGCCACACATCACCAAGTGCAATGCAAGGCGTCGGATGCAATGGTGTAAAGCACGCCGCCACTGGCCTCTAGAGCAGTGGAGACGCGTTCTCTGGAGTGATGAATCACGCTTTTCCATCTGGCAATCTGATGGACGAGTCTGGGTTTGGAGGTTGCCAGGAGAACGGTACATTTCAGATTGCATTGTGCCAACTGTGAAATTTGGTGGAGGAGGAATTATGGTATGGGGTTGTTTTTCAGGAGCTGGGCTTGGCCCCTTAGTTCCAGTGAAAGGAACATTGAATGCTTCAGGATACCAAAACATTTTGGACAATTCCATGCTCCCAACCTTGTGGGAACAGTTTGGAGCGGGCCCCTTCCTCTTCCAACATGACTGTGCACCAGTGCACAAAGCAAGGTCCATAAAGACGTGGATGACAGAGTCTGGTGTGGATGAACTTGACTGGCCTGCACAGAGTCCTGACCTGAACCCGATAGAACACCTTTGGGATGAATTAGAGCGGAGACTGAGAGCCAGGCCTTCTCGACCAACATCAGTGTGTGACCTCACCAATGCGCTTTTGGAAGAATGGTCAAAAATTCCTATAAACACTCTCCTCAACCTTGTGGACAGTCTTCCCAGAAGAGTTGAAGCTGTAATAGCTGCAAAAGGTGGACCGACATCATATTGAATTCTATGAGTTAGGAATGGGATGGCACTTCAGTTCATAGAATGAGTAAAGGCAGGTGAGCGAATACTTTTGGTAATATAGTGTATGAGCCGGAAGTTGCAGATAGAACGCCCCCGAGGTCGTATATACAGGTTGTCAACTCGGAGGCTCAGAGGACCCCAAGTTCAGTTTCCAAGAGGGCTACCACGAGCATCACATTGATTCCTCCATGATGAAACGACGCCAGTGTGACTTGTTAAAAGGTTACTGAGAAATGACTTGATGTCTTCTGTATTGGCTCGTCAACAGAAACATCCTATTTTAGACGGTGAAACATCCCAACGAGACGTTTGACTGTAGCACAGAAGAATTAAAAGTCTAAAACATGTGCTTCTTGCACTGGGAAAGTGCTGTGGTGTCTCGAGTCCTAAATTGGTGCTAGTGGAAGAAGAAGAACAAATCCTTCACTTCAGTCAAAGTAGCAGTACCACAATGAAACAGTACTGTCTACGTAGATGAGTACTAGCAGAGAAGATGTACAGCCCATAGTAAAAGTATTCAGGTACAGAATGATCCCTTTCAGAGTGTTCAGTTATTCCAAACAATGATTAGTTTGATCAGTCGTCAGCTACTTTTTCTACTTGGTCCTGAAAACACAGCATGTTTGTTTCAGATCCACCAACACCTGGATATGTACTTTAGATATTTTAATTTGACACTTGTGACTGTGACCTGTTTTCAGCTGTGACATAAAAGAACTTACACAACGTGTCAGGCTCAATATGCAAATCTAAAGAATATAGCTTAAACATACTGACAGTATACAGCATCTGCCTGAGGCGCCTCACCCTGCATCTGTGGTGGAATGTAACCTAACTACAACTTCTCTGCTTCAAGGCTTCATCACTCATGTGACTGTTAACATTCAAAGCATCTGCAGCTCTGATATAACTCTGTAAAAGCTGCAAATGAAAGGAGCATCTATGATCTCTAATCCATATCTATGATATTGTCCATATGAACAATGGGTTGAATGATGGAACGTGGAGGGTGCAGCTTTCACTGATGAACCTTTTTGATTTAGCTGTTTCCAACAGTGATGCAGATCTCTGAGTGTCTTTCAGACTGTTGTTGGCTTTAAATAATGTCTGCATTGGTTATGAACAAAGGCTTTGAAGTGTTATTGATAACTTCAGGTCAGTGTCAGGGTTAGGCTTAGGCACTTTGTGTTGACGTGCTCACACCTTTAACAGTAATATGTTATTACCTTGTACAACACATTAAAGAGGTCACGTGAAAAATGTAAAGATATTCAGACCAGCAAACAACTGATCCTTGATAAAGATATATCCCCACATATGGAAACTCTTTGACGATTGTAAAACATGAAGTTAGTCAAACATCTCAGAGTGTAAAAGGGACTTGAAAGTTGACAAAACATTCAACTTGGCTGCAGAGCAGCAGACTGGAGCACTGAGATAGGGACGAAGCTAAAGGCACAGTATGTCCTCATGAAGAATGGATGACTGAGTATGTGGAGGTAGATATTAAAGAATGGATGAATGGATGAATGGATGAATGTGGAGGTAGATATTAAAGAATGGATGAATGGATGAATGTGGAGGTAGATATTAAAGAATGGATGAATGGATGAATGTGGAGGTAGATATTAAAGAATGGATGAATGGATGAATGTGAGGTAGATATTAAGATGAATGTGGAGGTAGATATTAAAGAATGAATGAATGGATGAATGTGGAGGTAGATATTAAAGAATGAATGAATGGATGAATGTGGAGGTAGATATTAAAGAATGGATGAATGGATGAATGGATGAATGTGGAGGTAGATATTAAAGAATGGATGAATGGATGGATGTGGAGGTAGATATTAAAGAATGGATGAATGGATGAATGTGGAGGTAGATATTAAAGAATGAATGAATGAATGGATGGATGAATGGATGAATGTGGAGGTAGATATTAAAGAATGGATGAATGGATGAATGTGGAGGTAGATATTAAAGAATGGATGAATGGATGAATGTGGAGGTAGATATTAAAGAATGGATGAATGGATGAATGGATGAATGTGGAGGTAGATATTAAAGAATGGATGAATGGATGGATGTGGAGGTAGATATTAAAGAATGGATGAATGGATGAATGTGGAGGTAGATATTAAAGAATGAATGAATGAATGGATGGATGAATGGATGAATGTGGAGGTAGATATTAAAGAATGGATGAATGGATGAATGTGGAGGTAGATATTAAAAAGGATGGATGGATGAATGTGGAGGTAGATATTAAAGAAGCATAAATGATGAATGGGAGGTAGCTACAGTAAGTTATCCGATGCACAGGTCCAAGTTATCAAGCTAAATGTTCTACAGTATGTGTCAGGTTGTTAATATCACTTTGACAGTGGAACCTTGGATTCAGTAAAGATCACCATTACAGTGTTTCCTGTTATTATCTTTTTAATATCAAAAGCTGATTTAGCTCAGTGCTGTGACTCTGACCATCTCAGATCAATGGTGTCCTCTGTAACATCTTTATTTCACCAGTTGATGCATTTTTATTCACTGAATGTGATTCTTAACGTTTCCACCTGCTTTGTCACAAGGTGAAACATCCACGTCATGCTAACCAATGAACACAATGTTCCTGTGTGAGCGTGAGAATCTATAGGAAGGCCTGTCAATCACACAGCACATAGTGTACATACCAGCAGAGTCAAAACAGGTTAGAAAAAAGGATGGATGTGTAATTGTACACTAGGAGACTGAATGAGGAACATTAGGGTGTTTTCATCCACATCTGCAGGAAGTTCAGGGAGGTCAGTGCTTTCAGTCTGACTCTGATTCTCAACGTTTCCCTCGCTGTCAGAGAGAGGACGACGTCAGAAAGCTCCACCCACGACTCCACCTCTCCTCCTGGGTGTGGACAGCAGCGCAGGTGGACATAAAAAGAGACGGACAGAGAGCGAGAGACAGTCACGGATCGATCGGTCCATCAGAGACATCAGAGACGTCCAGCTGAGCAGCAGCCTTCATCCTCCTCATCCTCCATCAACACTGCTGAAGGTGAGACAAGCTGAACACCTCACACACACACACACAGACACACACACACACACACACACACAGACACACACACACGTTTCAGACCCCTGCTCATCAGTACATCTGTTTGAGGACTGGTGACGAGCTGCAGCCGTAAACACATACAGACACACTGTGAAAGGACATTAAAGGCTGCTTCTGTTTCAGAGGGACGGCAACAAGCAGACAGACTGTGACTTTGTAGAGGAAACAACAATAACTGAGGTGTGTGCTCTTGTTTTCAGCTGAAACCAGACGTGACGTCTTCACCAACAACAGGTTAGTTTGACGCAGACACTCAGAGCTCATCAAGCTCGTGGCTGAGACGCTGCACTAAGCTGTGGTCTTCATTAGTCCATGTGTTGGAGCTGGCCTGAGGTTTTCACAGGTATCTCTAGACTCTAGGGAACGCTAATCAAAGACGTCCCTCTGTGTGTCCTCCAGCTCTCTGTCGGCTGATTGGCCCCCTCCAACATGGCCCGCCTCCTGTTCTCCTACCTGTGTGCTCTCGGCCTGCTGGCAGGTAAGCACGCCACACACGGCGGCCATGTTGAAGATGTCTCCAAAGATGGAGGACGCTTTAAGTCCTGATAATCTGTCAGACACCGACAGACGTCCTGTCGTCTTTGTTTCAAAAGTCTTGACTGTTTTGTTCCTTTGTGAAGTCAACATGTGGACATGAAGCTGTCTCTGTTGTCCAACCAGCTCACACCTCTCATGTGTCTCCATGTCTTCAGGTGCTGCTGCTAGCCACTTTACTGTTAATAAAGAGCTCAACATCAGCTCATGTCCCATCACATATTATGGACGGACGTATGAGCTTGTCTATGTGAGTAGGGTGAATGTGTTTGTGTCTTTAATGCTGTCCAGCGTCCAGTTAAGTCATGTGATCATCATCAGCTCATCAGTGGTCAGAGCGCTGTAGCTGACTGGTCACAGCTAAGTGCTGCAGTCTGCTGCAGGACACACTGTCTGTCCACTGGTTTGTGTCCTCTTGATGCTGTCTGAGACGTCTTGGTGTTCATTGACTCGTTGTGTCTGTGATTTTAACAGGCCAACTTCATCACTGAAAACTTTATCATCTGTTTCGACGGCTTCTACGACCCTGATGCTCCAGGAGACTGTATTCTGGCGCCTCCGTCCACAAAGGGAGGATCTGACGAGGCTGAATTTGACACATCATCACCAGGCTCTAGTTATGAAAATAAAATCCATGACACTGTGCCAACCATTACCAGCACCATGGACTGCTATATCTATTTTACGGTGTATATCGACGGGACCTCTGTGAGTGTTGTTCATTGTCAAGTTAAATCTGAGTGTTTTTAGAGTCGACTGTTTCTGATCCAATGAACTCTTTAAACTCTACAACTTCAGTTTGACTTTAAATCACATCAAATTCTTGTCAGAAATCTTGTGGAGGAAACTTCCTGACAGAGTCTGAATCTTCTCTCTCCTCTCTTTACAGTATTATGTCCATCTATTTAAGTTTGGGAAAGAAACAGTTCTGCATACAAAAATATATGATCCTATGACAGTGGTGAGTGTATCAATATAACTATGTGACCAACTATGCACTATGTGTCATGATGGAGTGAATGTCCTTCTAAATGTGTCTGTTGCTCTCTTCTCTGTAGTTTAACAGGACAACATGACCTGTTTAGTCTACCAGTAGAAAACTTTCCTTTATGTCTGCTTTCACTCTGCTCTGTGCTCGTAACATTGGTTGTGATTGTTTCTGTGTAGGTGCTTGATGTGATGGTCAGTGGTTCTACAGTCCGTACACTGAATCATACATACACTACAGAAAACCAATTAGAAAATGTATTCACAGACATCAGTGGATGCAGACAGCCAGGTTGGTAAATCATGACTCTGATGTTCAGTAAAAGTGTAAAAGGTGAATATTATCGTTGAGTCTCTGCTTCCAGCTGATAAACCAGGAAGTGATGTGTGAGTTTGTAAACTGATGGAAACGTTCGTTCCCTCTCAGGTGTTCTGTATGAAGCAGGTGAAGTCGTGAGCTTTGATCCAGAAACCTGCACCACTGTCACCTGTGATGACGCAGCCATCCAGAACTCCACCTGTGGTCCCAGGGAGACTTGTCCCAGCCCCAAGACGTAAGCATGACCTCTTTGTATGTAGCAGGGGCCGTGATGAAACAGGGACCTGATGAGGGATCTTTAAGCTTTCTGTGTCCAGGGAAGTTTCAGTGGAGCTGCAGTCTGTTTGGGTGTGTTGTGTTGGGTTTCCATCAGCTGTAAGTCACCACAGCTCCAACGCAGCTCTGACTGGAGCAAAGAGATCAGTGAAGAGTGATCTGGTATCAGCTGAAAGGCTGATGATTTACAGGTCAACCAATAAAAGACTGACTGCTTCCTGCTGCTAAAGGCAGACACAGATAAAACTGACTGTGTTCAGTTTCCTCTAGCGCCACCATGAGAACATGAATCAGTTCATATGTGATGATAAAAGCTACAGCGCTGTCTGATGTCATGAGATGCCGTCTGAATACTGGACAATCAGAATACAGGATCTCTGTGTACGGGCTGACCGTCTTTCTAAATGTGCGTCCCTGTCGTCTGATTGGATCAGAGGCCTGTCTGATCTCTGGTGCTTCTTCTTCTTCTTCTGCATTGGCTCCCCCTACAGGTTACGCTGATCTCAGGCCGTTAGCGTTAGCTACCACAACTAGCAAGCTGCTGCTAGCCCTGTGGCTACCATAGACTGGAGAAGAGGAAGAACAGGACATTAGAAGCAGCAGGACTCTGATGTGATCTCTGCAGCCTCCATCACGGTCACTAAGATCACTGTGAAGATGAAGAAGACTCATCTAAGAACTGCACTAGTTACATGAAGTCATTGACCTCTGACCTTTTACTGACACACATTTAAACAGTGCACAGTAGAGTTGAGAAAGGATTAGCATTTAGCATTAGCATTGAGCTACAGTTGTGCATAGATGTGGTTCCTGGAATGAATCCTTCTTATGTACTACTGCAGTAAACCTTTCAAGCTGTAAGCCTCAAATGCATTGTCCAGGAATTTAAATGAGTTATTTTGCTTCTAAATGTGTTTAAAGGTTTAACCTCATTATGTTTGTACAACCATAGTTGTTAGCAGACAACATGTGTCCAGACATCGTACTGCTTCTGAACGTTGGTGTTTATTAACTTTAAGTTCCAGTTTCACATGATAAATGTTCTATTTCCTTTAAAATGATGCATGTTGAGACGTGTTGAACACCAGAGGGCCCCCTGGTGGCCGTGGCCTCCAGCAGCAGCTCATCATGTTGTCTCTGTCCCCCTGTGCGTCCACCAGCTGCATGTTTGACACCACCTGCACTGTGACCGGCCCCACCGTCATCGACGTTCACGGCCAAGTTAACTCCGTCCAGGATCGCTGTGCGTACTCTCTGCTGTCTGTCCCAGACTTGGACGTCCTGGCCACCTTCAGGGAACGCCGTCGTACAGATGTGAGCTTTGTGGACAGAGTGATGCTGCATCTGGACGAGTCAGCCGTTCACATTCACCTGGAACAAGACGGGACAGTCCGGGTAAGCTACCTGCAGCCTGCGTCCACGTGTCAGAGTGTCCTCCTCATAGTCAGAGACATTGGACGTATTCTTCTGATGCTGCTGGACGTGTTGCTGTGGAAACAGCCTGGTTGTCAGTTTCCTCCACTTTGTCTCTGCAGCTGAACGACTCAGTGCTGACCCTCAACAGCTCGGTCCAGCTGGTTCATGGCGTGGAGCTCTCCAAGGACCAAACTGGAGTCACTGCCAAGGTGTCCCTGTCCAGCTTCACCACTTCTGTCTTCTTTGACGGCAGCACTGCACAGATCCGTGTGGAAGGTGCAGAAAATAAAATGTCTCTTGTGGGGCATGGGGCTGTTAACGTGGTGTCCTCCAGTTTGATGCTGATCATTCTGTCCTGAACCTGTCCAGGTCCATCTGGATCGTCTTTCCAGGGCCTGTGTGGAAACGCCAGCGTGTCTCTGAGTGGACTGAGTCTCTCTAACTACAGCTCCCCCAGGTGAGACGCTGTCCCCTGAATGCTGCTTGATATACTGAGTGTGTTGGCATGAAGCAGCCAGAGCAGGTAACCTTGTGCTGTGTGTCGCCCCCTAGCTGTGAGCAGCAGTACCCTGACACTCCTGACAGTAGCATCAACTGCAACATGACGACTGAACGGTGAGACAGCAGCAAACGTTTGTCTGCGTCATACTTTGATCTCTGAGCTCTACTACCTGTTAGGTCCCATGATTAATGCCATGTGATCTCAGAAGGGATGGAAGGTGAACACACCTGAGTCTTTCTCTTCATCTGTCAAACAGCTGTAACCTCCTGAAGGAGGCGCCCTTCACCACCTGTAGCATCGACCCAGAGCCCTACATAACCGCCTGCATCGACACTTTGTGCACGTATCCTGCTCTGGATGGTCTCAACTGTCAGTTCCTGGAGGCCTACGCCAGAGCCTGCAGCCTGTACAGCGACGGCACGCTGGACGGCTGGAGGTCAGAGGCCGGCTGCCGTAAGACCTGACGCTCTCCACCACCGTCTCTTAAAGAATTCAGCCCTTGTTTTCAGAGTGATATATCAGTTTGTCCCTCTGCAGCTGCCCCTGAGGCCTTCTGTGAGGACAGGACCTGCAGCGCTCATGAGTTCTGCGGTGAGAGGGCGGTCAGCGGTGAATCTGCCTGCTTGTGTCGGGCCATTTTTGCCTCCAAGTACAGATCCACAGACGCTTTGGGTACGACAGCTGTGACAGTGACGTGAAAACAAGGAGAACGGTTGGAGGAAGTCTTCTAACTGTGATTTCTCTGACCCAATCTGTGACGTTCAGGTGATCCGACGGTCTGCAGTCAGAACTCTGCTTCCCTGACTCTGGTCGGTTGTCTCCTGGAGGAAAAAGGCATCGACTACTCCGTGTTGCACCTCAACGACCCAAACTGCGTGGGTCAGATGGACGAGGAGACCCACATGGTGACCTTCAGCTTCGACGGCAACAGCTGTGGGACGGTGATCACGGTGGGTTCTGTCCTCCTCCTCTGCTGAGCTTCTCCTGCTCTCCTCTAGACTCAGGTCTTTCCTCAGCTCTGCCCTCTGTGACTTCTCGTCATATTGGTCATCTACAGCTGGTTAAAGGGGGAAAGATGAACGAGCTTGTGATGGATCTGCTTCAGTAACAACATGTGAACATGTGTGTGACCCTACAGGCCAACAACAGCCAGATAATCTACAAGAACACCATCAAGACCCAGAACAGTTCCTCCGACATCATCACTCGCCAAGACCAAGTCTCCATTGACTTCTCCTGCGTCCACACTCAGCCGGACATCAAGACGATGGCCTTCAGAATCAGAGACAGGTGTGTGGTGGCTGCTAGCTTTGGTTTGCATCAGTTTACCGTCAGAGGTGTGATGTGAGTCTCAGACAGATGACCCGTGTGTGTCCCGTGCAGCTCTGTGATCCAGCAGATCACATCTGGAGCTTGGAATTACTCTCTGACCATGACGGCCTACACGGACGCCGGGCGCACACAAGCTGTGGAGGCCAACACAGAGGTCCTGCTGAACCAGAAGATCTGGGTGGAGCTGGTGACGGACGGGCTGGACGGAAACATGGTCGCCGTGGTGACCGACTCCTGCTGGGCGACCGACCAGCCGTCGCCCACCGCGACTCAGAGATACGACCTGATCGTTAAAGGGTGAGACGCTGAGAGGAGGCGGCCTCAGAAGGTACGTTTGACGGCTCTGACTGATTCCTGAATGAGTGTGTCTTCCTGTTTGTGAGCAGCTGTGCCAACCCCGCCGACCAGACGGTGAGTGTGGAGGGCAACGGCCTGGGAACCTCCAACTACTTCTCCTTCAACCTGTTCCAGTTCTCTGGGGACTCTGGTGACGTCTACCTGCACTGCAACCTCCAGCTGTGTGTGAAACAGGAGAACAGCTGTGCTCCGGTACGCCTCGCTGCCAAACACACCACTCACCTCTGAAGGCTCCTAAAGTCTGGACTTCATCTCTGCGTCTTTAACTTCCAGGTTTGTAGCGGAGGCGCTCGGAGACGCAGATCTGCCAGGTCCAGATATGAAGGTGAAGGTGCAGCCTTGATCAGCATGGCCTGGACTAATTAGGTAAGACTCTGCTGTTGTTGATGAGTCTGAGACACGTGTGTGTGTGTGTGTGTGTGTGTGTGTGTGTGTGTGTTATACGGACTGTTGACTGAGAGACAGTGAAGACAAAGAGACAAAATGATTCCATTAAACTGAACAGAAACCTGTCAACGCTCGCTGACGGTGTCTGCAGTTCCTTCCTCTCAGACTGATGATGATGAGAGGAAGACGTGGCAGGTGATTGGCTGAAGAGAAGCCAAAGAGGACAGGAGGGTTTTCAGAAGAGACAGCACTCACAGTTTGGTCTGCTTCTCTTCTCAGGTGGTTTCCACGGTGACTCGGACGGACCAACAGGCTGCCGACCTCTACGATGATCCCTGACTTTTGATTGGTCCTGATCCAGAGCCTGGATGTGTGAAAGGATGAGCCAGCAGCTGTCTCCAGCAGCTGGAGACAGCAGCTGGAGACAGCAGCTGGGGTCAGCAGCTGGAGACAGCAGCTGGAGACAGCAGCTGGAGACAGCAGCTGGAGTCAGCAGCTGGAGACAGCAGCTGGAGACAGCAGCTGGAGACAGCAGCTGGAGACAGCAGCTGGAGACAGCAGCTGGAGACAGCAGCTGGAGTCAGCAGCTGGAGACAGCAGCTGGAGACAGCAGCTGTCTTAGTGGACGTATTGTGAGGACAGGACCAAACTATTTTCTCTCTGTTACTATCAACATGGTGGAGGGCCCATCTGATTTATATTATAACCTAATGAATATATCAGAGGAACATCTACACCCCTGAAGCTCTAACCTCTGTGTCCTCCATCACTACATCTCCCAGCATGCCTGGGGGCACTGCGGGACCTCCCAGCAGGCCTGCAGGCGGTCACATGTCAGCCCTGTGACCTCGTTCATTCAGGCCTCCAGCCAAAGAGGCATCTTTACTCTTCAGGCTGTTTGAGGTGAAACGATCCAGAATCAGACCAGAACCCAGAGGTTAGAGGAGACACAGGCTGGGGTCATGAAGTGATTTAAAGGTGATGGGTTCATTTAAAATCAGTGGTAAAATCAGCTTTGAAAGAGGAGCAACAGTTTGATTTGTAGAAGCGTTTAGTGTGGATTGTGTGATGGTGATCTGAAGAAGAGGAAGGATGGTTTAACACTCTGAAGCTCTCACTTGGACAGATGTGAATCTAATTTAAGAGCCGATAAAAACGGGAGTGAGACATGAATCAAAGACAGAACCAAGAGAGGACTGGAGCTGAGCGTGCTGATGGTCAGAGTAGTCAGGATGTATGGGTCCATACGACCAAAGATAAAACCTCCCCGAGCTGCAGTCTGAGCAACAGCATGAAAGGCTGCAGTCAAGTCCAGCAACATCAGCGTTGACCTGAGTCTGCAGCCCTGCACAGATCATTTAGTGTCGGTGCTGTGGTGCTGTCTGGAAGCTGATTGAAGAGTGGAGGACATGTGTTCCGTCCTTCCTCTCAGAAAAGACGCCACAGTTGAACTTGTAACTTTCTATTGTTCTGTTGATTGGTGGAGACAGTTCAGCTGCTCTGCTGCATCTCTTTTATTCTCTCACTGATTGTTCAGCATGAAAAAGACCAAAAGAACACAAATAAAGGATGAGGGTCAAAACAAACCTGAGTCTGGCTTCTGTCTGAGCTTCATCACTTCCTGCCGCTGAGTCTGACGCCGTGCAGCTTCAGCTCCAAGAACTGTGCCTTTAATGATGTGGTCAAGTTTTAGAAACCAAAGGTGGACACGTGTTTAAACTGACTGACAATGAAGACGTGTTCACACAGGTCAGCTCACTGGTTGGGTATCAGTGATATTTATTCATGTCAGCTCCTTCCACCACCTCAGCCTCTTCTTCAGTGGTGTTTTTTTCTCGCAGGCTGAGTGAATCTATATATAAGCTTAACATCTTCGAGAGTTCAGCCAAGGTTATACTTTAACAGATAGTTTTATTATACTTAGTAGTACTTTGTTGTGATGGTTGAAGAGGGAGGAACTAAAGGAGACACAACGTCCAGCACTGTCATGACTATGCTAACAACTATGCTAGCAGAGAGTAGTGTAGTAGAAGTGTAGCCGTGGGCCGAGATCAACGTAGCATTTCCTAAACTCAAGGCGAAGCTGGATAATATCCAGACTGCTGCCAACACAAGAATGGTTGGGCTCCCTGAGAACATCAAAGGCCCACATTTTAAAATCTCACACTCAAAGCTAAACCGGGCCCCACTGAGAAACCAACGGCAATGAGGATATGTTTTCACAGATTCCAGTTCTAAAGACTGAATCTGATCTAATATAATATAATCTAAAGTAGATCTAAAGAATAAGTTTTAACTTTTGGCGTCTATTTATGTATCTAGTGTTTTGGCAAGAGGGTGTATACTGTATTGTGATTCATACTTAATGGATAATTTTTTCACTCAATATCCAAAACCAGTTCAGTCACTTTCATGTGGGAGTATTTGTGAGTAACGG
>SRSE01000392.1:17500-108024 GCA_005024645.1 Planiliza haematocheilus | reverse complement strand
AGCCGGCTCTTCTTTGGGAGCCGTTGTAAAAGAGCCGGCTCTCAGAAACCAGCCAAACTCCCCATTTCCCCGCTAATGCACGCCCTCCTGCGCCCGCCGCCCCTCGCTCCACATGTTTGGACACACAGCAGCGCGTGCGGACGGAGCCGGGTGCTGGGTTAAAGCTAATTACACGGCTAAACTATCGGCTGCAAGCCTGCGTTAGAAGCCTGGATGTGACATTCAGCAAATGCCAGGCAGTCGCTGCACTATTAGCAGGACTCTGTGTGTGTGTGTGTGTGTGTGTGTGTGTGAGCTGTGGTTAGTGACGGCATCAGTTACACTGGAAATGTCAGTGTGAGTCTGGGACGTCTCCACTTTACGACCCACTTATTTCTGAGTGTGTGTGGACACACACAGAGAGAGAGAGAGAGAGTGTAAATGTTTGTGTCTGTTTAAAGTTTGTTTAGGGTGTTCATGTGCCCCTCTTCCTCCTCCTCCTCCTCCTCCTCCTCCCTGAGGCCCTCCCATCAGTGACGCGTGCTGTATTGAACCGCCACCACCCCCCCACCCCCACCGTGTCCTCTGTGTGTTGGGACTGCGGTCCTGTTGGACGATGATT
This sequence comes from Planiliza haematocheilus, assembly GCA_005024645.1. Lineage (NCBI taxonomy): Eukaryota > Metazoa > Chordata > Actinopteri > Mugiliformes > Mugilidae > Planiliza > Planiliza haematocheilus. The sequence goes on along the minus strand of SRSE01000392.1, from coordinate 107,423 downwards.
TCACAGCTCACGACTGATCTGCAAACACGTTTCTGTAAAATAAGGCCCTCTTCTGCTCTCTGTCTCCACCTGTGCACTCGTCACTCACTCTCTTGAAAAAAAAAATGTGAAACCCTTCACATTTGTCTTCATCCCATCCCTCCGTCTGTTTTCCTTGTTTCTTTTCTCTCTTCCTGCACAGCAAACTGGACGCCTTCAATCTACGACCTGCAGTGTTGAACTATATGGCCGGCAGAGACGAGGGATGTAAGCTGGTGACCATTGGCAGCGGGTAACTAATCCTTTAAAGAGACACGCTTCTTCTTAACTCTCCCACGTCTCGTGTGACTCTGTCATTCTCTCATCCGAGCATTGTGTGTGTGAAGGAACGGCTTTAAATGCTTGCCGCCGCCGCCGCTGCTGTTGTTGTTGTCGTGCGCAGGCCTCATAAAAACATAAAAAGTTGAGCTTTTCTCTCACAAGCCATCCGCTGAAAATGTTCTGAGGCCACTACAGACGTTCAGATCTGAAAGCAGAACAAAACGACAGAATCCACAAGATCAATCTTGAGCAAACACCACCGTTTGACAAATCAAATCAGTATCTCCGTCCGTGTTTCCCGGCGGCGTTTCGTGGCTGAACTGCAGCCGACGAGATAAAGATGGGAGAAGAGATGTTCTCCCTAAAAAGTAATAAACTCTGAGAGATACCTCATCTGATTTGGAAGTCAGACTCAGCCGGCGCTTCATATTATTCACATTAGCTCTGACTGTGTATTGCTTTAAGAGGTGATCTCAGCGTTTCTTGTGAGGGCTCAGACTACAGGACGACTCTGGTCTCCGCTCAGATTATCTTGTAATGTGAGATGTGGCACAGATCTGCAGATTCAGTGATACATGTTTGATATTCAGTTTTTTATGACAGAAATGAGTCGACGCGGATGTGGAGCAGCTGACGACAGATAAACATCTAGGCCCGCTAGGCTAACGTTAGCTAGCATGCTACTGTGAGCGCTGTTAGTTTCTGTCTGAAGAAAATAACCCTTTTTCTGTAACTCTTTCTTGTTTACCTTCTGCTTCTGTTTTTTTTTTCTTACTGCAAAGTAAGTTACAGCTCCTTCTTCTTCTTCTTCTTCTGTGAATGGCGGTCGGTAAACCAGCTCACAGGTGCATTACTACCACCTACTGGTCTGGACTGGAGCTATTCCTCTTCGTTTTTTTATCTATAATTTTACCAGGGCTGATGCTTTCCATGCTCCCTGATCTGTCAGGATAATCTAAATAATCTTGTAGCGTGTGCAAGTCTGAGATTAGAGAGGAGAATCTCTTTAAAGATGTTCCTCAGGTGTGTGACGCACACGCCTGTAGTCTGAGCTCGTTGCCTTCACTGTTTGTGCAGTATTCTTGGTGATTGTGCGTCTGTGACCTCGATCCATGACATTTCTGTGCATCGTTATGCATGAGGTTTCTCCTTAAAGAAATCACAGCGACATCGTCTGGAGAGATAAAGGTTAAAATATTTGTTTAAAGGTTAAAATCTGAATGTGTGTGTGGTGTGTGTCTGGACGTGCTTGTGTTCAGGTACATCTTCGCCACCACGGGTTACGGCATCGCTCTGCAGAAAGGCTCCTACTGGAAGCGGCAGGTGGACTTGGCTATCCTGGCGATCATCGGAGACGGTGAGACACACACAGGCAAACTCAAAGTGCATGACAGACGTCCACGTTTGGGCGAAAGGTTACGCTGCTCCTCGCCAGCTTTGGGATTCACACACACACACATGTGTGCTGCCACGTCTGCTGTCACAGCGCAAAGAGAAAGAAGTGAGGTATAAATAGTCCTTTGATGTTATTCCGGACACAAAGGCTCTAAACAGAGGGCAGAGTGTGTAAGTTATTCTAATGCATTCCCCTCTGCAGCACCAGATCTGTGTGTGTGTGTGTGTGCATGCATGTATTAGTCTATCTGAACCAACACGTTCCTTTATTACAGCAGCCTCCCAGGTTTTTACATAAACTATTTCCTCGTGCGAAACGGAGAAAAAGGCGAGACAGCCGGAGCTTTTAGTGACGGATTCATTTACATTTGACATCAGAAGCGTTTTGCTGATGCGAGCGTTCACAGCCACTCACATTAAGTGCACTGAAGTTGATTAAACCAACATTGGTGTCACAATAATCCGCTCTGAGCAATCTTATCAGGGCTTCAGAGCACGCGGGCCTCACTCAGAGTCATATTTCACGGCTGAATAATTTGCTTGTTTTGCTTTCCGTGTTCCTCTCGTGATCAATTAATTCCAAACCTTTGCAAACTCCACCTGAGGATCCTTTAAATCAGCTTTATCTTTGCACGACTGTGAGAGCTCCAGCCTTGTTCCTGTCGCGGCATATTTAAAGAAGTCATAAAGGTGAGACGCAAAGAGGAGAGGCAGAGTTTGTGTGAAGAGAGAGGGGGAAACGGAAGGAGCGCAAAGTGATGACGGTGTCAGAAAAGAAGCAGCGTGACGGTCAGAGAGAGGTCGATAAGAGGACGGAGCACGGAGAGAGAGGAGGGCCGCTCCGTGATAGACGACCGGCTCGGCACAAGCTGCTCGATCAGACGGACACCAGGTGGGTGGAGAGAAGATTCATTCGGAGAAAATCCAGAGGAAGACGCGTGGCTAAAAACATCTTCACACGTCTTAAACGCAGTCCTCCTGTCTCTGACGCCTCAAACTAAAACGTTATTAAACGCCCTGACAGTGCAGCTCATAGTCACTGGTCACCAGACAGTCGCTTTGTGACCTCTGGGAAAGAAAAGACACAATCTGAATATCAGCAACACGTCTGCCTGGAGTCAGAGCAGCAGCAGCACCCCCCCCCCCCATTAAAAAGTGACCTGTTACTTAAAGAACTCGTTCATCTTAATCCGTCTGAAGCCAGTTCCCGTCGCGTCACAACGTCGTTTAAAAATGCTCTGCGGCTGCGTCCATTAGAGCGCTTGACGCGAGGCTAATGTCCTCCAATTGTTCTAAAGGGTTAAGTGAGTCTGCAGCCCAAAGACATCTGGCAGAATAACCGCCGTGATATTTGTCTTCCCCCACGAGCAGCCTTAGTTATCGGACTCCGGATGACAGGGATTGGATTAGCCACACGGCAAATGTCAAAGAGGAAGCCGGAGAGGGAGAGAAGGCGAACCGGGGGAGGAGAGAGGAATGAGAAAAGATAAGGTCTTTGTTGCTTTCCATCCCTCTTTTATTAACACTAAAGAAACAATCTCTTTGACCTGTCAGGCGACGTGGAGGGGACAGTAAGCCCAGGGGCTGGTGACACCTGAAGAGACACAAAGACATTTTAAAACCAACAGGAAAACATTAACCTTTACTATTGTTCATGCACATAATGCAAATGCATGAAAAACAGAATAAAAGCTGCAGAAATATCATTTATACATGATGCTTTACACTTTTAAACAGCAGCTTTTACAGAATAAATATATTTATAATTTGCAGAATTTGGATTTAAACCTACCTGCCACTGGAATGCAAAGATTAAATTACAGTTATTGTTAGATAGTTATTTGCAGGACATACAAAAGACTTTAAATGAGGCAGTATAGATATAAAATAAAATAAACTACATTCAACAGTGCAGATGGCACTGGATGGATTTGAGTCTCTCTCTGTTCGTTTCTTTTCCAGGTGAAATGGAGGAACTGGAGGCTCAGTGGCTGACGGGGATTTGCCACAACGAGAAGAACGAGGTGATGTCCAGCCAGCTGGACGTGGACAACATGGCGGGCGTCTTCTACATGCTGGCCACGGCCATGGGCCTCTCCCTCATCACCTTCGTCTCGGAGCACCTCTTCTACTGGAGGCTGAGATACTGCTTCACCGGCGTCTGCACCGGCACGCCGGGGCTCCTGTTCTCCATCAGCAGGGTGAGAGTGGCTCCCTGTTACACGGGATGCATGTTTAGCATGTGCAGGCGTGTTCTACAAGCGTCCCGATGCTTTCGGCAGAACTGAAACCCGCTGCGGCTTTACGGAGAGTTTTAATATTTAATCAGAACAAGCAGCAGACGCAGGCCTTACACACATGTGGATATCTGGGCTTGGGGTGGTCTGACTGGGTTAACAGTGGTCATGTTCAAGGCTGTGAGGTGCAGCGAAGCACTGCAACTATGCTCAGGGCTAATGCCGCATTATTGGGGTCGCACAGGCCTGTCTTCTATTTTCTATCGGCGGAATAAGAGAGCAGAGCCAGCATGGAAACACGCAGAGAGAGGGAGCTACTGCTAAACTCAAAAACTGAGTTAAACATGGCAAGAGAGGGAGGGGGGCAAGGAGGGAGGGCTGCACACAAAGGAGGATGAGAGGATGGGGATGGAGACAGGAGGAGGAGGAGGAGATGGGGGGGGGGGGGTCACGAGGCAGCCCTGAATATCGACTAAAATAGATCCTAATTGCTGCATGTTTTTGGGTGAAATCAAGGCGGCCCACGCTAAATCAATGTATTCTCTCTCATTGTGCTGAAAGGTCAGCATTCTCCCCGGCTGTGAGAACAGAAGACGTGGACGTGCATCCCTAAAAGCACTGCAGTGTCTCTGCACTACAGAGTCTGACGCTGTATGCAGAAGTTAACAGAGAGGGGGGGCAGCGAGGGGCAGAGACAGAGTGAGGCGTCGGAGAAAGATGTTGCTTCAAAGCCGTTCGTTCTCAGGAGTAATTTAGAGCAAAGCAGCTTCTTAATGGGCCTGTCTTTTGTTGTGAAGCTTCACAAAATGAGAACCAAAAAAATAGTATTAATGGGATAAATACTTTGTAGAGACGGATGTGAAAATAAGGTCTGACTTATTAGGATGCGTCACCTTTAGACTGAGGGACATTTGACGTATGGAATTATAATTATGGGACAATTAGTCAGCTCCTCTTTTGCTCTGCTCATCTAAGTGACTGGAACTAATGTAAGAGACAGGTGCAGTTTGAAAAACTGTCATACTGTAAATTGTGGATCTGCAGAAAAACATTTCGTTGCGTTGCATCACACGTGTCCCTTCTGAAAAAAAACAGCAGAGTGATTACATGTTTAAGAGTCAGTGAAAGCAGAAAACAGTAATTATTATTTGATGTGCAGATTATTTTAAAGCAATATTCATGATTATTTCATTCTAGGACCAAAATGTTTGAGTTAAGTTTCTATCTCAGATCTCAGGTTTGTGTGGATAAGCAATGATCATTCTCTTTCTTTCTTCCTCTCATCCTCTTGTGTGTCTGAACTTCCTCCCTCCACTCTGTCTTTCCTCCTCTTCATCTCATTTCTCATTACTTCTGTCCCTCCTCCTCCTCCATCCTCCATCCATATGTCTCTGCAGGGTATCTGGAGTTGCATCCACGGGGTCCACATTGACATGAAGAAGAAGACAGACCTCGACTTTAGCCCTCAGGACAAAATGCTCAAGCTCATTAAGTCGGCCAAACAGATGACCAACATGTCCAACCTGAGTGGCTCCCGCATGAACTCTCCCAAGCGAGAATTCATGCACTCGGCCGGCCCCATGATCATGGATATGATGGCGGAGAAGGGCAACTTCATCTACGCCGACAACCGAAGCTACGCCCCCAAAGACATGATCTACGGGGACACCGGGGACCTGCAGTCTTATCTCGCTAACCGCCACAAGGACCACCTGAACAACTACATCTTCCAGGGGGGCCAGCATCCTCTGACCCTGAACGATGCCAATCCCAACACGGTGGAGGTAGCAGTGAATGCCGACACGGTCCAGACCAACGCCAAGCCGCCCCGGACGCTGTGGAAGAAATCTGTGGACACACTCCGCTCGGCGCCACCCGGACCCCCTCCGATGCCCGACATGCTGATGCCAGACCCACGAATGTCGATGAAGACGCAGCGCTACCTCCCCGAGGACGCAGCCCACTCCGACATCTCCGACTGTTCTAGCAGGGCAGCCTCCTACAAGGACCCAGAAAACAACAAGCACCTGAAGCCCAAGGACAACTTAAAAAAAAGATCTGTGACGTCAAAATACCCAAGGGATTGCAGTGAGGTGGAGCTGTCCTACTTAAAGACTAAGCAGGTCACTGGCGGAACCAACCAACCCGGGAGAGGAGGAGGAGGAGGAGGAGGAGGGGGAGGAGGAGGGGGAGGAGGAGGAGGAGAGAAAATCTACACCATCGACTCAGACCGGGAGCTCAGCCTCCACTCAGACCCCGTCCACTACCGCGAGAGTCACGGCCTCGCTGCAGACGATTTGGATTACCCCGAAATCTACTCCGACCACAGCGACAACTACAGGAAGTGTGAGCAGCCCATCATTCACCTGAACTCATCACCTCTGCATCACACAGACTCAGACCTGCTCCCGGACCCAGCGTACTCCAAACACTACAGCCTGAAAGAGAAAAACCTTTCCCCACATGAATCCATCGACCGCTACAAACAGACACACTGCCGCTCCTGCTTGTCCAAAGTGACCGCAAACTACCCTCCAGGAGTGCCCTACACCCCCGCTGCGTCTGCCTCAGCCTCCGCCACGCGCTCCCCCTATAACCGCTGTGAAGCGTGCCTCCACACGGCCAACCTCTATGACATTAGTGAGGACCAGTTCCTTACAGACCCCTTGGTCAGTCCCACCTTGCAACACCAACAGGAGCAAGAACCGGACGAAATGTTTGGTCTGTATTGGCCACAGACAGACGGGCCGCATGTCCAAAAGAGAAACCGCTTGAGGCTGAGCCGCCAGCACTCCTTTGACAACATCATGCTGGAAAAGCCCAAGGATGTGGACCTGAACCGACCGGCGCGCAGCGTCAGCCTCAAGGAGAAGGATCGCTTCTTGGACTCTGCGTCTGACTCGCACTACGCGAACCTCTTCGGCATTCGTCCCTACTCGGGAAAACTGTTTGGCACTGGGTCCAAATCAATGCTGTTTAACCACAACCTGGAGGAGAGCAAGAGGAGCAAGTCCCTGTACCCGGCCCATGGCTCGGAAAACCCTTTCCTCAGCCATTCGCTGAGGGATGACACCAGCAGCAGACTGGTCCATGGGCGGAGCTCCTCTGATATTTACAAACAGCTGGCGGTGGCTCCACCTGCAGCGGCCCCCATCAAAACGCGCAATGATGCGAACAATCTCCGCTCTTCCGTCAAATCCACCACTTCATACAGCTCACGGGACGGGCGGATAGCTAATGACATGTACAATAAAGAGCATGTGATGCCTTACTCAGCCAATAAGACTAGTGCATACCCAGCGCCGCGCGGCGTCCTAAACTCAGCCCAGTTCAGCAATAGACGGGTGTATAAAAAAATTCCCAGTCTGGAGTCGGATGTTTAGTTGATAGAAGAAATGATGTGTTCTCTCCTTCTTACTCCTCTCTGGGTTTGTATTATAATTTAACAACTATGTTATCCACTAAGGGATGCCATAGCCACACTATGTTTTTCTTCTTCTCTTCAACATTGTAATCCAAAAGAACTCGTGCCCACGTGGGTGTAACAGTATTACTACTACTCTCTTTGCAGACGATCACCATTTGTGTCCATTCTCTCCCATGTACCAATGAGTTGGCTGCATGGCCAGCACTCTGCCATAAGGTATCCTGCTGTAACAGGGAGGGGAATCAGTGACCCCCCCCCATCTTGAGCTTTTTGAGGAAACAGCTTGGTCCCATTGTTGGGGCGGAGAGGAGGGCGTAAGATCGAGTCAGGCACGACTCCTGCAAAAGTTGTCGGCCTGGGATTGGAGTGCATGAGGAGGATGGGAGGAATTATATGATGGGGGGTTAGCGCCTCCCATTTTTGCTTTCCACCTCCTCTGTCAAGCTTTGGCCTCGCTAGTTGAGGAGAAGAGGCCTGACAGGGAGAGCAGATGGGTGGGCCAGACATGGATTCTTCCCAGGAGATCAGGGGCATCCCGGCGAGCTAGTCCAACGCTCTGCTGCTTGTTACTCTGACAAATATGGCCACTGAGACACCTGGCAGTGGACGAGGAGAGGGAGGGAGGACGGGAGGGAGGACGGGGGGAGGCAGGAGACGAGCGGCCGAACGGCACCGAGTGGAGCGAGCAGAAGTTCCTGGCAGTTAGCGTGCTCGGTCAGATCATAGTTTTTGCGCGTTAAGCCCATGCCAAGGGGCACGGCAGTGATGAGAAGCTGAGAGTAATGTAGGTGCTATCAATGATTAATGTTTACAGACTGACGGGTAAAAGACAGACTGACAAAATGACTGATAGGAGAGGACGGACGAGGAGGGACACCTGAGGCAAACGATGGGCATTTCATTTGTGGCACTGCACATAGAAAAATAATCGCAAAGTACTGCTTTTTTATTCTATTGAACTATAAGATTTATCAGGGATTCTGGCATCTGGATCCCCCTATGTAGGATTTTAGCGTTTGCTTATTTGGTAGCACAATAGCCATTAGTTTAAAAAAAAAAAAAAAAAAAAAAAAAAAAAAACCCTCTCTCCCACGTTTGCTTTTAAAAGAGCATAACTTCCTGAGAAATACCATTGAGAGTAGTAGATTATTTTGCATGTGTTGATTTCTTTCTGTGTCCGAGAAGAGAAAATACACACATATACACTCTCAGGCACACACATGTTTTTTAGGACGGGGCGGCGTCGTGCCAAACGTGACGGACGGATACGTGTACAATCGAGACTTTGATCCTCTGCTTAGTAAATGTGTTTTTGCTGCAAACGAGCAAGATAATGGCGGAAGGGAAGAGATGCAAAGAGGAGATAAACAAGGGAGAAAATGAGATGAGACGACAACTGTGTCCACCGCCGCCTGGTCTGAGGTGGACACCGATGTGTTTTTTTGTCCTTTGACCTCCCTGCCACTGAGAAACAGGGTATTAGCTATTAAAAACACTGACGATTCCTTTCTTCTTTCTTCTTTCCTACTTCCCTTCCTCCATCAACACGTCACACGCTTTTTATTTCTCTGGGTTGTTCCGGTTCTTATTAACCACTTCTGGGGATTGTCTTGAGACATTTCCGTGACCCAGCTGTCGATCTCCAATCATCCGGGGCTGGAGGACGTGAAGACTGCTTGAGACGGATCCCTTGTTTATCTTCAGGGTGTCGTTTGGGTGGGAGGTGGGACGTGGGACGGACCGGGTGGGACGAGACGGATTGAGCCCAGGAGGCTCCACCATGACGTGCTCATCAATCATAAATATATCCATTTCAGCGTGAAGCACATCGCGTGCGCACGTTGCAGAACTTGGGTAAGCTTGAAGTTTTAAAGCAGAACATTTGATCCGACTGCTTCTGCGTTTCTTTCTTTCTTTCTTCGTTCTTTTTGATAACACTTAGCTGAAAAAGACTTGCACATGCACACACGTCCACGCGTGCCCACACACACCTTCTGTTTGTTTCTGTTGTAGCATCACTGCTGTACAGGCTGTACAGCGAAAAGAGAAACCATCTTAACTGACTGATTTGCTCGATTGATTGGGTTCACAAAGCCAAAATTTTATCAAATAAAATACCTCAGGATGATTCTGTTCGCTTTCGGGAGTGCTGCTGTGTGACAGTGGCAACAGAACAGGATGTGCCGCAGGTTTTTTGTAGAAAAAAAAACTTTTAAAAAGAAAAAAAAACTAATAAATACAACAGTTTATAGCGGCCAAAAAAAAAAAAAAAAAAAGCAGAATCAAACGCTTCTCCTTTTTGATGTTTACCAGTCCAAGGTCTTCCAGTTCGGCTCTGTGCCCGAGCTCATGCAACCCGAGTAAAGCGAGAGAAGAAGAGGAAGAAGAGACAGGAAGGAAAGGAAGGAAGGAGGGATGCTGCTAGTTTGTTTATCTCAGTTTGCGGGGCGGCGTGTGCGGCTCCCCTTAAAATCTGAAAAGCTACCGTTACATGGGGAAGACAAAACGGGAATATGTCTCTTTCCTCTGCGTGGTTTTTAAACGGCAGGCGACTGCATTAGCCACTGTGTTTCAATCCAAGCTCCATCTCTAACAAGCACTGTCATATCAGCCTTTTTTGTACTCTTGGATACCGCAGAGAATCTCTCCTCGCTTCCCGCTCAGCTGAGCCCACGCTGACTGACAAGCAACATTTGTCCTGTTTTTCTTCTTCTTTATCTGCATATTTATTATTATTATTATTATTATTATTCCTTCTTATCATATGTATCTCCACATGCTGCTTGCGTGAGCTGACAAGTGAACAATATGCACATGTAAAGAAAAGAAAAGAAAAAATATCAAACGGCACCCTCCTCGCGTTTTATGAACTCATGACGATTTGTTCAGTTTGTTCTGCTTTTCCAGAACTGTCATGTAAACTGATGCTGTTTTCTGTTCAGACGCACACACACACACACACACACGCTCAGACACACACCCTTGTGATGACAACCCTGCTCTTTTTAATGGCAAAAATGTATTTTAATTACATTTAATGATAACTAATGAGGTGATGGCATGCAACCCCAGATGTAACGATTTTAATGTTTTATGTTTCTTTTACGGTTTGTTCTTTCTGTTATGATGTTATGATCACTAATGCGTTGTAACCAGGTGTGAGTATATACATATTTGAGAGAAAAAAAAAAATAATAATAATAATTCAGTGTTTAACACGACGAAGATGCTGCTGCTGTTTTGGGGGAGAAGGCGAGGACCTGACCCCCTGCATCCCCCTGCATCCCCGGTGCATCCCCGGTGCATCCCCGGTGCGTCATTGGCCGGCTGACTGGCCCGTTATCAGGCCACGCCCAGCCCGGTGGAGCGGCGGGGTCGGGGGGGTCAGGGCTCGGCTCGGTGTGGCGGGACACATCCTTGCTCTTCCTCCGATGGCAGGTGAGAATTACTGTATCACCAGCTCTGCTTCTCTCTTCCCTCTCCTTCATGTGTAGTCAGGACTTCAACAGTAAAGAAGATAGAAGAAAAAAATATATAAGCAACCCTCTACTTTGAGTCTGCTATCCCTCCAAAGATACAAGACCTCTTTCTTTATGGTTTGCTGTAAGAATAGAGCTTTTTCTTTTTTCTTTTTTTTAAAACTAATACTTCCTCAAAGACTTTTAAGGAACTATTTTGAATATATTTAGAAATGACACCTGTATACATCGCTTGTAAATTCATACTGGAATACATCATCATGGAGAATTATAAATGATAAAGAGTAAAAACAATATTTTTTGTGTGAATTTCACAAGAGCTCTTCTGTACAGTGGCACTGTTTATCTCTCTCTCTCTTTCTATCTCTATCTCTCTCTCTGTAGAGCGACTAGAATAAAATTTCACCATTCACAAGGCTCGCTGTCCTGTCCACATTCACGGCCTGCACATAAAAGCCGGCCTCCTGTGTCAGTTGAAGAGAACGGATTATCACGGTGGAAATGAGAAAAAGGCGCCGCCTGATTCTCCGTTCACTGCGTTTATTTTGAAGCTGCAGTTATTGCTTTTACCTTCACGTCTCAGATGAAGACACAGAGACAGTGGACATCTAACTGCTCTACATCACAGATACAGAAATCTCATTTTTCCTACTTGCAGATGATCTTCAAATCAAAATATTTGCACCTGAAAGAAACTTGATATTTGTGTTGCACCATAGTTCTGTAGATCCTCCTTTATCACAGTCTCTGCCTCAAACAAAGGAGTTTAACTACCTCAGGGCGTCTTTATGAATGATGTTAAAATTAAGAGGGAGGCAGTGAGACTCATTTACCAATCGATCTACCCTAAAACTACGGCTAGTGAATGAAAGAACGGTGTCAGAGTGACGACCGGTTCCTCCGTAGAAAAGCCGGGCTTGCCGTCACAGATAGGATAGGATGAGGAGCTCAGAGCAGCAGCAGCAGCTCTAGTCCGAGCTCTCTGCAGATGCTTCGATGGTGGTTCTGACATCTGGTAAAGATACATGCCTCCTGGGCTCCTTCCCTTGGAGTTTTAAAAAGCACAGCCAGCTGGGAGGAGACCTGGGGTAGACCCAGAGTCTACTGGGGTGATCACAGATCTCCTCTGGGCTGGGAACTCCTTGGGATTCCTTATGAGGAACCAGGAAACACATCTAGGGAGGAGAACATCTGGAACACCGTGGACAGCCTCTTACCACTGACTTCAGATGAATGAACAAAAATAGATGAAGGATATTTATATGCAGGCAGGATAAACATCTGCAACCTGCAAAGCTTTTTTCTGGCAGGATTTTGTCACATACAGGTAAACCACAGGTGTCAAACATACGGCCCGTGGGCCAAAAGTGGCCCATCAGAACGTTAATCTGGTCCGCAACATGATTTTGCTGCAAGAGTGTGAAAATGACATAGAGTGTAATTTGATTATGAAAATAACTGCTGTCCCTATGAGAAGAGGACAGAACGCAACAGACCCAGGACCAAACAGCAGGCAGCAATGTGATCAAGTTACACTCATTTTTCTTAAAATATTTCATTTTTTATTTTATTTTTGAAGGATAGGTTATCAAATGTGAACATTCTCACAGTTTACTGGTTGTTCTTTGAACTAAAACAACTGGAAAAAGGTAAACAGTCTCTGCAGAGAGGAAACGTCCTTTGAGCTAATTCCTGAAACATATGAAGGTACATTCATACTCAGTGACCTCATCATGCTTTAAACACTCATAAACGTCATGAATGTGCATGTAGACAGGTTACTGGTTGTTCTGAACCTCAGTTAATCTCATAATATTAATCTCCTGCAGTTATTTGTTTCTCTAATGAACACGGAGCACCGGTTAAAGTTTCTTTGAGCACGTCTTTGTCCTCCCTCGTTGTGTCCAGTAACTCCTCATCAGAGCTAGCCGTGCTGAGGAGGCCTCTGTGCTGCGACCGCTCGCTGACCTTTCCTATTTATGCATGTGTGAGTTTGTCTAGCGGAGCATCAAGAGGCCGTTTGGGCTGCAGCCACCTTTACCATCTGCCACGCTCCTCCTGTCCTCATGTCTTTACACCTCCACCCCCCACCCATGAAATCCATCAGATTCAGTCTGTGCACCTCAGTAATCATTCTTATTGTTGTTCTTCATTTCACTGCTGCCTCCAACTTTCTCTTTAATAAAACACTTCCATTCTTTCTCTTGGGTTTTCCATTGACACTCTTAGAATGTGAACATCACTAATCTGTTGACGTTGCACCTGCAGTATCTGACTTCCTACCACCGTGTAGCTGAGTTCATGGTTAGCATGAGGCTATTACAGCTTCATTTATACATGAAGGGACGTTCAGAATGTCTAACAGACAAAAAGAGAAGCTGCAGCAGATCTAAGGGTCAAACAACCTGCTGTGAGGTCACCCACATGTTTCCTGAAGGCTCTGAAGCTCAGTGTGGCGTCTCCATCCGTCTCCATCCATGTCAGACTCTTGACTCCATCTAGCTGATTCAGAAATGGTCAAAGAGGTGGAGAATGGGTGGAGCTGAGGCTAAAGATAGCTAGCAACAATCACTCAAAGCAGCCACGACCCTTCATTCAGCAGAACTTTAAGCTTTGGTCTAATTTAAACTTCTCCCTGTACAGTTCAGTCACAAATGTAGACGTTAGTTATAGAGACCACATATGTTTATTTCTGCTGCAAACGAACATGCTGCAAATGTCCAGAGTCTAATCATCATGTCCTTGTATCAGGTGGAGGTAGAGCAGAGCGTAGTATTAATTAAACTAAAACATGAGTGAGTCTGGAGGAAGTGTGGGCGGGGCATCAATATCATGGCTCCACATGGCTCCGCCCCCTCAGACCGTACTGATCAGACTCTGGATCCAAGATGGTGCCGCCCGTATCCCCGGGAACATAGAGTCAGTTTGACCAATGAGAGGAAGAGGAGACGTGGTGTCCATGTTTATATACAGACTATGCTTTAAACAGCAGAGCTCCTTGTCACCTGTCTCTAGCGTTTCACTCTGTATTTAATAAAAAGTATTGAGAGACATTCATTTCATTGAAGGACTCTCCCCACAGCTCAACATGAAAGACATCTGCTCACATATACACACTCACACGAGTATGTAATCCTGACATTAGCCTGGGAGGGAACTCAACACCCCCCTCAGAGGCGTGTTGTAGAATGAGTGACAGGCTGTGTTACATTATGTGATTGGTGAAGAACCAGAATAGCCACATTTCTACTCTCCATCCCATTTAACCCCCCCACGCCCCACGGCCCCTCCACCTCGCTGCCCTTCGGCCTTCGTCGTGGCTTCTTAAACAGTCGTCCGTGACCAAACATGTCCAGCTTTCTCATCAACATTGTCCCCCAGTTAAATAAAATAATTTAAGATGTGGCAAGAGTGGACACCTCACTAGATCAGGTTTAAGGCGACGGGCTGGAGATGGTGAGCACGTGAGACGGGGAGACGGCCTCAAAGACAACCGGCGGCACAGAGGAGGGGCGGTAATTGAAATGGGGGGGTGTCATTCATCAGATCACACGGAGGCAACAGCAGTGTGGTCCAGACAGAGTGCTGCAGAGTGAGGACGTGTGTGTGTGTGTGCGGCTCGACAAAAAGACCCTGGCAGATCATCCCTCTTCTGCAGAGGGGCACATGAAAGGAGGAGGAGGAGGAGGAGGAGGAGGAGGAGGAGGAGGAGGAGGATGAGGCGGGGGGAGAGAAGAGCACTCGTTTATTTTGTCATTTTCTATTCCACCCTTTAGTCCTGAGAAAATCACCTCCAATTTCATTCAGGGAGACAAACAATCTGCACCATCAGCTCCTCCCTCCTTGTGTCTTGGTGTCCCTCCATTCTGCATCATATACATTCATACACCCAGGATGCTTTAAACCTGTTCTTACTCTGCTCCTAATTATCACTGAATACTAATGTGTCACACTTAAAAGAGTCGATGCTTCGTAGTGTATCAGAAGAGTTGACTCCACACGATTTTTAAATCTTAAAATTATATGAAAGCAGAGACTGATTGTCACAGAGAATCACGTAGAGAAGAATCATATCAGCTCGTCTAAGCTGAGGCATCAGATTTTTCTCAGTTTTTGCAATTTATACCATTAGTTCACTGAGGTTGGTTCTGTTTTTGCTCGTGTGGATTTGATTGCAGTGTTTTGTTCATTTGTTTGCACAATTACAGTTTTATTAAAATATTAAACACAAGTAGGAATGCTTTCGTAACAGAAAAACTGCACAAAAACAGACAATTATTAGACTTCTCATAAAAACGTTGAAAGCAAAAAGGCCTGTCAACACACAAACTATATGTATTTGCTGGCTAAGGTGACCATTTCCACAGCGCCAAAAAGGAGGACACTTTGTGACGTGATTCTGAGATACTCTGTCAATCACAAGACAATTTATCTATGATATATCAATGATGTATGTATAACAGAAGAGGAAAAAATATTCCTGAGAAGGCGTAAAGTATTTGTTCACAGTATTGTGCAGCACCACAAAGCAGAACATTTATGGCCTTAAAGGTGCAAATTAAATTTGCTCTTTTGACCATTCGGCATTAAATGAGGTCTGTCTTTTCAGTATGTTAATGAGATGAGTGACACAACTAGCACTTTTTTACATTTTCAACCAATGAGAAATCAGAGAATTGAGTGACACCGCTTTTAGCCAATAATTTTTAACCAATCTATTTTTTTTATTTTTTTTAACTGAAAGTCTTGGAGACCATTGGATGATATGCAGCGTTGTGTTCAGGTGCAACTCCAAAAAGGAGGACAAATAACCGTCCAGCATGAGGCTGCACCGGATGCTGGAGAAGGCATTTAACTAACGTATGGCCACGCTAGTGAAATATTAGGCTATAAATGATGCTAACTAAAGAGCTGGCTCTTTGGGAGTCGTACCAAAAGAGTCGACTCTCAGAGAAGAGCTGAACTTCCCATCTCCAGTCCCGACTACTTTGAAGGAGCCAGGGGAGAGAAACCCTCACTTTTAGAGGAGCCTTTGAAGCGTGAACGTCGTTACAGTTATTTTAAAAACTAAAGTATTAGTGTCTAGTTTTTTTTTGTGCTGTAAAGCCTCACGCTTTGTTCAGACACTTGGAGGAAAATTAAAGGATGAATAATTAACAGCAATTAAGGAAATTTGGTAATGAAATCCAAACGATTTTATGAAACTGAATAAAATCTAAATGACACCATTATCCAAAAGCTTCTAATTAAGACACGTGCACGTGGTGAAAACCCCGTAACACACAGCCTAACAGGTTTCACGTCGTCACACTCGCCGTGGTGCCACCCACGTTCCACCGTCGAGTCAAGGCGAATTAAATCTGGTTCTGCGGGCTGACTGTACTCATGTTTTCTCAGCTGGCAGCAAATAAAGACCCTGGTTTAAATGAGCAAACGGGCCCAAAGAATAATAACAAAGCAGTGGGCTGCAGAACCACTGTTGGAACGCTCTGATTGAGCCCCCGCTGCCTCCGCTTTAGTTGCAGTTTAGTCTCCGTGCAGCAAAGTTAAAATGTGCATCTCCTCCTGGTGATCTCATCTGAGTCTAGCAGAGTTTAATTAATCATAGAACAGAAAGAAAAAGCTTTGGCGCTGCTCAGTGCATGCTTAGTAGTTCCCAAATTAAAGCATTTATACAGAATTATATCCCACGCCATGCACTTATTTTCTGCAGGACATAAAGATGAGCATCTCCTTCTGTTTCCATTGTTTCAAACCATTTCTGGCACTTAAAACTCCACACGTTTAAAACTCACGGCGGCCTACAGGGGACGTTCACGCCGTGCATTAGCATAATTGAAAAGCGGATTCTCCTAAATTGTCGGAGGCATATCTGGACTGCAGGGGTCTTTGGCCCCGGCCCCTGTTAATACCGACCCCGCCGCTCCATTACAGATTTTTATTGCCGAAGCACTTTGTGTTAGTGCCATGGTCATTTTCACCCCGGCGCTCTTAGTGAATTAATTTTAAAGCTGTGAACAGCTCGGAATGAGTTTTAAAGAAATCTCACGGATGGAGGGATCGGGCTCGTTCCCGTAGCGACTGAGACGCTGGCAGCAAGTCAGCGTGGATCTCATTTACAATCATCATGCAGACGATTATAGACTGTTTGATTATAAAACAAAATGTTAATGCGTCGCCTCTCGTGTGCGACTCTTTATGACGCCACAGATGTCTCTCTGTGAGTGGTTGGTTTGGTTACGGTGCACACAAACATGATCTACTGCTATTCATCGACCACAGACAGATCTGATTCCTGGTCTCTACGAGGATTCAAGATTCTTTCCTGATGCACAGAGCGCTCTCCACTTCACAGAAGCAAAACAAAAATAAGATAAATGTATTGAAGCAGAGAAGCGGAGATGATATTCTTGTAGATGCATGTGTAATACGTCCTCCCACCGTCTCCAGCAATGTATGTTCATTCAAATCTTCAGTCTCCACTGCACAAAACCATTGGCTGATTTATGGATACCTTGGTGAGGTGTTGGCAGGTTTGTCTGACTCACCAGATGTTCAGCTTTGAGATAAAGCTGAACATTGTGCAGTTATTTCATGCCGCCTGCAAGAAAACTGTTTGCTTTGGGTCAGGAAGTTGATCTGGAGTCTCTGTGTTGGTCGATTCTGCTCCATCAAAGATCATTTCATAGTCATAAACGTCATCTGAATTAGTCTGAATTAATTTTATTTGCCTTCACAACCAAACTCTTTACGAAGCATCCGCCGCCTAGTGGAGCAGAGAGACGTAGTGTTTCTATCCTCTAATAAGAGGACGACGGGTGCAGCCAGAGCCTCCTCCAGAGCTGACACAGCCGACGTTTAAAATAACGCTGAGGCTCTTATTCGCCGCAGGGGAAATCTTGAGAGACACCAAATAAAAGTTTAGCTTGTGTCTTTATGAGGACGCTGAATGCGTCTGTGGGAGGTAATGACTGAACCCTTAACTGTTCTCAGCTTCCCCGTGAGTAATAAGACGCTCCATTCACACGTATAAAGAACAAACACAGCACTGGCCACACGCGCTGCATCAGGCCCGTTCAGACGACGTTATTGGACCGATGACAGAGCTGCTGACCTGCCACGTCTAACTTCTCCAAACCTCTCTCTTGACTTGAGTCTGCAGTTTTTGAAGCTCAGTAGCTGTGAGTTCAGAAGGCACAGGCGACGCACAGATACTGCTTTCATTGTCCTTTATGAGGCGCTGCAAAAACTTGATTGAGCCAGAGGAGACGTGTTAATGGAAGATAAATAATCACATCAAAATATACGGAATGCATGACAGGCGTATGGTCATTCATCTTAAATTACAACCAGTCATCAGCATCTGACCTTCTGACCTCTGACTCCTGAACAGTCTCTAACATCCAGTCCCTCAGTAAACAATAACCTGAATATTTAATATTTATTATATATTTTTCTGCATGTTACTGTGACGGGGATGTACTTTTATCATGCATACAATGACAATAAAGACTTTTTCTATGTGTGGTCTCAAATGCTGTAGTTCCTCACAGTTCCTTCTTCAATTAGATCAAGGATTAAAAGTTCTAGTCTACAGCTGCACATGTAGTAGATTTAGACTCAGCTGATCTACAAGAAAAATCACATGCTCACAGTTGCACGGTTTTTAATAAAAAAAACTAAATAAAATAAAATAAAAATAGTCATCTATGTCCAGAGCTTAAATTTATACAATCATATTAAAAAATAAAATAAAAGAAATATAGAATAATTCTAACAAGTATTTATTATAAATAAAATAAGACAAAATAAAATAAAAATATGTCTAGAGCTAACTATATCCAGATGTTCAGATGTTCAGTTGTCTGTTCTCTCTGTACTGATTAAGATGCATCATGTTTCTACCTGTACACGTTAAGATCACCTGTGTCCTCCAAGCTGAGGATTATAAACTGTGACTGTGTTTGTGTCTGTGATGGAGAATAACTGAGGGACCTGCTGAGACATGAGACATGAGACATGAGACGGGCTGAGGTTATGTCCAGTTCTGTGTTACATGCTCTAACTGCTGACTTGTCTGTTCCAGTCCTGTCACAGTCTGATGACGGCGGCTCCCAAACAAGCACCTGGAGAGCTCCTGGGTCGCAGTCGTCCTGTTGAGTTTTCTGAGCGATACATTTAAACCCCTGTCATTATCTGAGAAGAGGCCTCGGACCCAATCTATAAGCTGGACTCTGTGTATAAAACAAGTGTCATTAAGTGCTGTCTCATGCACTTTGAGGACGTGATGTGATTGCATCGATCTGCTCTGGCTGCGTGATTACGAGCCTCTGGGTGTAATATCACTAAGAGCTTTGAGGCCATTCAGGCCGACTTTCTCAGCACAGTCACGCAGCCTTTCATTCCTCATAATACAGTCACACACCGAGGATTTCATTAGGCTGGAATAGCAGCGTCTGGGGCGCAAATAAAGAATTATGCTCTGTGTCTTCTCTCTGAAATACGGCTCATATTTACTGAGTCTTTACCAACGACTTTGTTAAACTTACTAAGTTCAGAAATCAGCTCCTCTGTTCATGCACCTGGGATTTCTATTACACTTTGTTCCCTTGATTATTAAAGTGTCTCACCTTGTTAGGAAATGGAACAAAACACTGAATTGAAGATGGTCTGGTTACATAAGTCAATCGCTTACATAAGCCTGGAACAGGAAGCCCTTGGCTGAATCCAACCGTTTGCTCAACAAACCGATATCTTAACTCTAAAATAAAAGTTCACTGCCATGGACGGTTATGTGGTGCACATCCTCCTCCTGGCAGGCTGCTGTTAGCCCGAGGAAGCGCGTCCTGTCTGACAGGAACAAGCCACCAACATCTGTGTGTCCTGTCTGCACAGAGAACCCAGCACTGCCTGCTCCGGTGTCCTGTGGGCGAGAGCCTCGGCCGCTGCACCTGTAAGAGGCGAGCGTGAGGACGGGCTTTAAATTAAACTGTGTGACGCTTAGAATCTCTCACGCGGGTTTAATAGATGAAGTTAAGTTCAACGTGAAAATAATGACGTGGTTTTTTTTCCTTTCTGCTGGGGATGAGGAGAACAGAGGGAGAAAAGAGCCCATGGGCACGAGCAACAAAACACGCAACAACAGCCCAGTGTAGGATAGCATCTGTGTGTGTGTGTGTGTGTGTGTGTGTACGTGTGTGTGTGTGTGTGTGTGCGTGCGTGTGTGTTGGCTGATTCTGACCGAGGTGAACTACAGCTGTGTCTAATGCACATTAAATTAAATTATTTAGGGAGGGGGCATTAGTTCTTTTAACTGGGTTGTTTTTAGACATCCTGCTCTCTTCTTCTTCTTCTTCTTCTTCCCGTATCCTCAGCTTGACCCATCAGTGTTGTGCATCTCCATAAAGGGCCCCATAAATCATCGCAGGTGTCTGTGACGCGCCTGCAGGTAATTAATTGCAGTGGCGTTTGAGCCAAGCTGAGCCGAATGGAAATAAAACACACAGGCTTTCCTCTGCGTTCACAGTTCTGAGCACCGGCCACCACCTCTATACTTTATCTAATTATTATTAAACTAAGAAGGGATTTCTCTCTTCTAGCAGAAACAGAGACAGGCCTGTTGGTCTGGAGTCTCTCCGTTGGATTCTGCTGCAGACAAACATCAAATCAGATCCAGTTAACAGTTCACAGCAATTAAAGCATTTATCTGGGACTACTGAGTTGTGTGCAGAGGTATTTTAGACTGAAACACGCTCCATAATGAGTGTTAGCAGACTCTTCTCATTCTTCTGAGTCTGATGGCAGCGGCGGTGGCGTTCTTGAAGGCTGAACGGCTGCTGTCATAGAGACCGACCAGCAGCTCAGTTCATTAATTAATAGTTTGATTTAAAAACGTTTGTTCTGGGTTTGCAGTCACGACAACAGATAGAGGTGTAGGTAGAGTCTGCAGGCGTCTCTGAAAGGTCAGAGACTTTCATTCATGAATTCATCCTCAGAGCAGAAGCTTTCTTAACATTAGGTTGATCTAAAGCTGCTTATTCTTTATAACACACTATCTGCCATGAATCTAAACACTTGGAGGACGGGGAGGGCGGGGCTTGACTTAATCATCTTGTAGTTTCTGTGTCGTCTCTCCTCTTCTCTGGGTAGAAGAACTTCACCTCTACCAAACTTCACACTTTCAGTCAAATTAACTGTCGTTCAACATTTATTAGCTCCAACTCCAACATGCACGGCTCATTTCAGTTCACATGTCCATGTAGAAATGCTCAAAACTCCGACTGTAACCTGGACTGTGCACGGTCATTTTTGCAGAAAGAAAAGCTGCAGACTGTATTCTTTAAAGACTGTACCTTTGTCTCCACTGACATCAATCATTGCACCTCACAGCCTCACATCTCTTCCATCTGTGTGCTTGACCGTCTCGCTGAGCCTTTAATTGAAACGAAACAAAAAGCGCGGTCGTCACGTGAACCGCCTCTCCGCCGCCGCCGCCACCACGCTGACCCCGCTGTTTCCCTCCGCATCGCGCTGCCCTTTCAAACGGTGATAAACTAGCACGCCAGGGCTGGAGGCTAATTGCACATCAGGCTAATCACCAACACGGGCTAATTACTTGTCGCTAAACTAGCCCATATGTGTGCGTCCTTTTGTTATGAATGTGTACTGCAGGTGTACACTCATGTTTGATTAAAAATATCAAGCTTGATTGCAGCGTACCAGAGGGAGGCTGAGGTGTTAATTGGCTGTGTGTGTGTGTGTGTGTGTGTGTGTGTGTGTGTGTGTGTGTGTGTGTGTGTGTGTGTGTGTGTGTGTGTGTGTGTGTGTGTGCGTGCGTGTGTGTGTGTGTGTGTGTGTGTGTAAAATGTTTGCACATGGAGAATCACAGCATTTAAATAACACAATCACAAACCTCCTGCTGCTGATCAGTCTGCTCGACAGCGGACATGTCACGTGTTCTGACTCCTCATAGGTTTGTGTATTTCTCTGTGTGTGTGTGTGTGTGTGTGTGTGTGTGTGTGGTGTAACGGCAGCGCTCGGTGTCACAGAATGATGCTCCGCCCCGTGTGATCCGGAGGCAGATGAGTTGAGAGCGGCGGACGATGAAGATGAGGTGATCATGTGCACAAAGTGTGTTTGTGCGTCTCATCCTGCTGACTTAAGCGATTGTAATGTAGAATTATGTGACGAGACTTATTTGGGTATCTAGGACAGTCATTCAGATGTCTTGCCTGCAGCCTGAAACACACACACACACACACACGCTTCCACTGCAACATCATTCCACTTTCTCCTCATCTCGCTCCGTGTCTCTCGCCGTCCTCTCTTACCTTCGTGATGTTCTAGATAAACATGAACCATCTGGGCAGAGCAAAAACCTCCAGTGGTGCTCCCTGTCTCCTCTTCTTCTGCCCGATGACATTAAAAATTCAGCAGCTCTCACCATTTTGAAGCCTCGTAGCTGCGGAAACAGACAAAAACATAAAAAAATAAAAATGTGGATGGTAATCTGTGAGGAACAGGAGGAGCTTTCTTTTTATTCAGCCATGATGCATAACCTGACAATTTGTTCTGTGCATTTAAAGCCATGCATGTGAGCACCTTTGAGCAGCCGTATTAGACACTCAGGGCCAGTTTGCAGAGTATTAGCTGCTTCTTTAACCTCGAATCTTCTACTGCACAGTTGCCATGAAAAGAGAAATAAGCTACAGAGATGAGAACAGGATGTAAACATGTTTGTTTCTGCCCGAAAGTTGAACTTTTTAACGTCTAATGGGGCTGATTTGCTGTTGGAGCCTCTTGTGGTTGTTGGAGGAACTGCAGTTTTTACCACTTGCACAAGAATCTCCCCCAAATTACAAATGACTGGACTGAAAGGTTTTAAACACCTCTCATATAATTCACACCTATAATGAATTAAAAAACATCTGTGCACTCCTTTAAACTCCTTTTCTGGTGACTGGACCAAAAAGTGCACGTTATAACGGGACACCTGAAGACAAACCTGGAACCTGCCTCAGACGTGTCCTGACGGTCTCCTGGTTTTTGTCTTTCCCTGTCCGTCGCATTTCCTCTAAACTAACGTTGAATTTCTCTTGGTGTCGCTGATTTCATAACATCCCGCTCGCTGCATGCACGCACACACACACGATACTTCAAATCGAGTTGCTGTTAGCCCAGATAAAAATGCTTAGCCGTGCTTGGCCGGCCCCGTTATATAACTCCATCACACTGCCCTAACTCTGGCTCGCCTCACACTGAAGGCACCCCTGGACGTGGATTTGTGTTTGTATATACGCGCCTGCCTCTGGGTGTGTGTGTGTGTGTAGAGTTGTGTAACTCTTCCATCCATGCTTTCTGCAAGTGTGTAAAAACAAGTCTGTGCATGACGGCTCATGTTAAAGTTGCATGCCTCTGCAGCTGCACACTCAAAGCCTGAGCATGGAATGAAACAGAATCACAAAGCACGGCCTTAATCAACACACTGATTCTCTATTAGAGCCGGAGGCAGCAGCGCCGTGTAACTGATGCTAACCCTGAGCATCAACAGTGTCCCCCGTCATCAAGCCAAGCAAACGTTATGCTGCCAGGATTCATACAGGCCTCTTAAAAGCTCTGCGTTAAAAATTCATGACGCACCACAATAACAAAAACTATTTTTACTTAATTCCTAAAAACATGGTTTCCGTGGTGGGGGCGGGATGAACCAGTTATGCCACAGATGATATCTGCAAAACTCTTCAAAATGCACAAACTTGCATGCGAGTGAGCTCCATGTGTTTTTTGCTTTTTTTTTATTTATTTATTTGTATTTTTTTTTAAACAGGGTGCCTGCCTGCAGGATGTGTCCGAGCGCCTTAGTCTCCACCGTCGCCCTCTCTCCCAAACAGATCAGGTACACCGATCCCATCTGACACGCAGAGAGAAGAGAGGGGACGGGAGAGAGTGAAGCGAGGATCATGTCTCTTTGTCTCCTTTTGTGCCTCCTTCCTGTCGGTGCAGCGTTAAAAAAATCATTAGGGAGTGATGAAAGGACAGCAGCAGCAGCAGCAGCAGCTATGAGCACATGGAGCTGACGGAGAATAACCGTGGATCCTCTAATGACTAGGCACAGATGAATCTTCACTACCTGTTAAAAGCTAATTCGTCTTCTTACAGGCGGATTAGACGGAGACTGAATCAGACTGTGTTTAGATTTAGCAGCGTCTGTGTCACACAAGTGGAAATATCTGATTTGAGCAGTCACTGCATATCCAGCACTGAGATGAGTTTCATTACTGATTCCCTTTGGCCTTTTTCTTCTTCTTCTTTTTTTTCCACAGTGACGCATCCATTTCCCGAGCGTCCCACTCTCTTCCCTTCATTTTTAAAAAATGCAAGAGCATGAAGGATAGGAGGCAGAAATGAAATGACCCAGTTTGTTGAGTTAGATAATAATTAGCGTTATTGTCACTGCTTCCTGTCCCTGCGTCTGTCCATCACATCACGCTCATTTCATCCGTCCTCTGAGTTTGTTCACACGTTTCCATCAGCATCAGAGTAACGTGTGTCAGCGTGCACAGATCAAAAAGAGAAACCTTAGCTCCCTCCGAGGGGATTTCAGTTTCTTGTGCGTTGAGATTACTTGCAGAAAAATCTTTACTGGAGCAAATTCATAAACTCTGAAAGAAGAAAAAGATAATTCCTGATTCCTGCCTCGAAGACGTGCAGGTCAGCGCGATATGTTTACAGGCTAGAGACGTTTTCCAAAAGGAAGGAGGATGCTTCTAAATACTCAAGCAGCTCTTCTCAGATATTGTAATTCCGTGACTGACGGGTGACTCTAAGTGATTAAAGTCTAAAATAAAGCAGCACTTAATAACTCAAATGAAAAGAAACACGTCTATTCTCTGTGGACGCTGAGCGAGGGCAAACTTGAATCCTTTAACTGCTGCTCCTATTAGTTATTATCACCTTTATCATCTTGTGCATTAACAGAAACAGCCTGAAGGACAGCCGGCTCAAACTCAGAAATTCTTCTTTAAATATTTAAAATTAAACGTCCCTTTGTGCAGAATTTAAACTGGAGCTCTGTTAGAAAAGTTGTAGGAGGTGTACGGCTCTCAGTGAGGTGATCAGTCTTCAGTATCAGCTGGCCAGCGCCGGGTTATTAACACTGGGAGGAGGGTGATGTCTTCACGGTGGTAATGAGACAAACAAGAAAACACAGCAGCTGAGAAATGAAGCAGGAACCTGAGGACATGAGTCCTCCTGCTCGCTGTGAGACTCTTCTGATGCTTTAGGCGAACGAAAACATAAGAATGAGGAAGACGGGAAAGAAGAAGAACTTCACGTATGATCTGAACACTGATGAATGAAAATGTTTCCTGTTGACATTTACTAATTCATGCCATGGTGCTTTTCTATCAATGTGTGTGCAGTCCATAGCTCTGATTCCATTCAGAAACCGTCTCTGGCTGCAGATTGCTCTTTAATGTTGACCTGTTCAGATGCATTGTGGGAATCTGATCTACCTGGCTGACATGAGGAGAACTCCGTCCCACACGGCTTGCATGGCTCTGCTCAGGGTCGACTGGCTCAGTCCCGATCGGTCGGAGTAATAGTTTTCACATTGATGACAGTTTCCCAGCATCACCTCTAAGTGTCAAAGCCAAAGGATCCACATCTGTAGAATCCTACGTACGCCAGACACGTCGTTGGTGTTGAACATTTCACTCTGATACATCTGAACTTTTACGTGAGCGAGTACGTATGGAACGTCTTGGTCGTCTTCTTCTACTCAAGACATTCAGTGTTATTGATAAAGTTGGAGAAAAACTTCTTCTTCTTCTTCTGTTCCATTTCCAGCAGGTTTGAAGCTCAGATCATTTCATTTGATATAAAAAGGTGAAGCTTGAATCTGATTAGAAACACGTGTCCATGTAAACATAGTGTCTGGTTTACCCTAAACTCCCTCAGATGCAGACATTTTAATTAAATCCATGATACAATGACGACTACATCCAGGTCTTTTCACCTCAAAGACGATCCTCCCAGCCATGAATCACTGCAGCTGTTTGCCGTTTCTTATCCGTCTCATTTTCACACACTGAGCTTAAAGCGAGGACAGAAGAAGCTCTGAGACGTCTCCCTCATTACAGCGTCATGACCCAGCACCAGTGCCCCATCTGCCACTTATCTAATCAGCATCTATGATTCATCCCGATTCGTGACGAGTCCTGGGTCAGAACCTCAGCTCGTGGCCTGGTCCGTAGAAGCAGAAACAAATTAAAGTGGAGGATCCACAGGTGAGCTTTGACATAAACTGTTATAAAAGACTTTAACTGAGTCACGGCTCACAGTCAGGGACGAATTAGCCGCCGTTATCCTCCCTCAATGAGCTGCGTTTCTACCGTGTGTCTCTCCAGGATTAGGCGGCAGGTGTTTAGAATCTGTAATGCAACACACATTTGTGGATATTCTGTTTTGACAACCTGCTCACAGAGGATCTCCTGGTGCATCTTTAAGATCGCTTCATGGAGGGAAAAAGAAAAAAACTCCCAAAATAGTCGCTGTCAAAATGGAAAATGGTTTGAAAGCTTGGGTTTGGTGCCGCTCGTCTCGTTTTAGTTATAAAAAGTAAGATTTCCAGGGTCTGCTGGAAGATTTCTCAACTGACTGAACAGTGGAACCACATGGGAGCAGCTTTCATGAAGCCTCGGCTTTCTCAGCTGGATCCTGTTCCACTTTAGCACATCCTTCCCCGCCATCCCTCCCGTCCCATAAGCGTTCAGGAAAAAAAGAAAAAGAAAGAGCCCCTCTGCTCCTCTGGGTGAGAGCAATTCGATGAAGGAAGGGAGCGGGGTAATTAGAAGTGGATTGGCCCGCTCAGCTGGGACAGTCCTGCCAACTTCCTCTCCTCCTTTTGTCATTGCAGCGACTGGGGTAGCAAAAGTTTTGAGCAGCGTAAGCAGCAGCGAGTCCATCAATACCACCTGAATCACATTACTTTTTTAGATATATAAGACTGGAAAGCACACAAACTGTTTGCATGCACTTGCAATATTTTAAATCCTGGCTGCAGCCTAGAGAAAGGCTGAGAAGAAGGACGTGTTTAGCAAAAGGCATCAGTTAAAATGAAGCGCCCTCTAATCTGACAGGAAGTAAATGTTCTCTGCTGTGAATCGGTTTCATTCTAACGGCACAAAGCTGCGTCGTGACCGGCTGGATTTACCGTCTTTAACAAGCTGAGTGATGCAATTCTTCACACTTTCCAACTTCTAATTTTACCCAGGCAGGAAACGAGTTTATCGTCACTTCATCCTCGTGGGTAGTGATATACTTGTTTTCAGATTTCTGCATGAGCGCACTAAAAGAATGCATTCATTAGACATTTTTTAGTCAACGCTGAATTAAATGCATCTGTTTGCTGATAAAGAAGCAGTGATAAGTGGCTGAGGATGCTGAGGCACAGACACCAGTGCAGAGTAAGACATTTATTCATTATCAGAGCAGAGAGTAGAATTAATTAAACCAAAATGTGCGTGAGTCTGGAGGAAGTGTGGGCGGGGCATCAATATCACGGCTCCACTCTCTGATGCTTTGCCTGTATCCTCAGGAAAATAGAGTCAGTTTGACCAGTGAGAGGAAGAGGAGACGTGGTGTCCATGTTTATATACAGACTATGCTACTGACACACAGGACAAAGCAAAACAGAGCCTGAGGCAGAACACACATCCAGAGGTCTGTGGTGATGTTTATTTTAATCCTGGCAGGTAAAGATGAGGCAGGTAGGACCCAGACTGAGAGTTAGTGGAGTTAGGCTGGAGATCTGACAGCAGAGGTGAGAGGGAATCATCCAGGAATACAGAGATGGACGAGTTACCACGAGACAAAAACAAAACAAACTCTAAATGTAAGAAGCTGGATCACTGAGTTATAAACAGACAAACTGCTTCATAGATAGAAGGATTCAGGTGTGCAGGCTGATTGGAAAGCAACGTCCAGAGATGAAGAGACACCAGAGACATGAGGAATAAAACCATGACATATAAATACTGGTGCGTTCTTTCTGCATGAAAGTGTCCTGAAAATAAATGAAACTGGAAATGAAAAGTGTTTTACAGGAACCACAGGAGCAGCTGCAGCAGCTTGGAGATGGAAAACAAACAGAAACACTTTATTCATCCACAGAGAAACTGCTTGATCGAAGTAGCTCAGCTGCAAAATAAAAAAATACTCAATAAAAAATAAAATAAAAATCAAATTAAATATAATTAAAAATCCAGTAACATAGAATAAAAATAAAATATAAGTAAAAAAACAGTAAACTAAAATATAATTAAAAATGTAGTAAATAAAATAAAAATAAATAAGTAAAAAATCTTGGAAACTATAATAACATAAAATAAAACAAAATAAAAATCCAATGAAATAAAATATAATTAAAAATCCAGTAAAATAGAATAAAAACAAAATATAAGTAAAATAAAAAAATAAAAAATCTTGTAAAATAAAATAAAAATAAAAGAAGTAAAAATCTAGTAAAATAAAAATAAAAATAAAATATAAGAAAAAATCTAGCAAAATAAAAATAAAAAGGAAATAAATAAAATCTGGTAAATTAGCAAGTTAAAAATGTACAAATGTAGAAATGTGCATATAAAGAAAGAGATTTCCTTCAGGCCTTCATGTCCAGTCAGGTTCCTTTCAGTTTGTGATCAGAATAAAATACTACTAAAGGACAAAGATACAGGAACTAATTAGAAATCTGTCTGAAACGGCTGCAGACATTTTGACACATTTGATATAAAGACATTTGAGGATTTAGAACAATTCACACAAAAAAACAACAATAACAAAACTAATCAACGTTAGAGCTCGTGTTTCACGTCAGAGGTTAAATGAATCGTCCCGATGCATGACGCTGTATCCCTCCTGGCCCAGAGCTCTAAATAAGCACTTAGCCTAATGCACAGAGACCTTAGAACAGACTGTTGATCCTATAGAACGTGCACGTTCCTTACAGCTACACAGCTACAGGCTAAGCTAAAGCAGCCAGGCGTCTATACGTGTTCACAGTAAACAGCTTGTGGATGTGAGACCATGTTCTGTCCGATGATGCTTCGCCTTTAACCTTGCTCCGGGGACTGATCTGTTTAATGTCGGTTCCTCTGGATATACGAGTGTGTGTTAGCAGTGTGTGTGTGTTAGCAGTGTGTGTGTGTGTGTTCATAGGAGTCAGGAGGAGGACAGGGTAAGCACACGGCCAGGAGCTACAGCGTGTCAGCATTAATAACAACACGCAGGAGGAGAGGGGGAAGCATCCATGCGCGGGCCAGGCCCTGCGTGCGGGTGAGGGCTGGAGATAATCAACTCTCATAATGTTCAGTGGAAGATGAGCGCTGACCCTGTTTCACCTGGCCCTCTCTCTCTCTCTGTTCTCCCTGCGTCGCAGAAGAAGAGCTTATGCAGGTCTTTTGTAACACTTGAGGGATACTTGGTCTCTGGATGGATCCCTGCTCCCTGTCACTTAGCCAACACTTTGCTTCTGTGCTGAATTTTTTATCAGCAACAAATTTGGTCTGGAAACCTGAAAACGCTGGCTCACGCTGTCTGTTAATGTTTGGCTGCTTGGACGTATGCCCGACAGAAGCCTGTGAGATCAGCCTCGTGTCTCTGTGTGTGTGTGTGTGTGTGTGTGTGTGACTGGGATCTTTTTCTGTCCACTGGGTCTTTTGGGAATTATTCTCTCACCTCCTTCTCTTCCTTCTGTCTCCTCACCATTTAGCAAAAGTCTGAACAAATCTTGGCAACAAATAATGAGCAACAAACACATTTAAACTCTCTGAACATCACTGATTCATATTTACCATCTGTGTCAGCTTTTAAACTATTTTTAAAGATGTTATAGATCCCAGTTTAACCTTTGACCTCTGCTGGGGATCATCTGCCATCAAGGAGTGTCATTGCTATGGGGTGGGGGTGCCTGGTCTGGTCTAGGTGGGTGCTACATGTCTAGGGTCCAGAAGTTTCCCAGCAGAACACTGAACTGTCACAAGATGCTTTAAATGTCAGTGGTCATAATGTTGTGGCTGATCACTGTGTAGTAGCCAGAGTTCAGGCTTGGGTCAATGTTTAAGGATGGATAAGAAACAAGACACATTAAAATTATAACGAATAACAGGGAATTTAAAGATCACCTCAGAGAGAAAGTGATTCCTGGTGGTTTCATGGTTTTAAATGTGACTTTTGGAAGAAAAACAAGTTAAATGTCACTGAGGTAGATTCAGGTTGTGATTGCTTATCACAAACTAAACAATATTTCTCCAGTTTTTACAGTGAATCTGTTGCAGAAGGTAAAAACTCGTCTGCAGACTCCTCAGCAAGATCACGGTTTAGTCTGATGTTTAACGTCAGATCAGATCCTGATCCATCCTCTCTTCTTGTCCATTCACCCCTCTGCTCAGCTTCCCCTATACGACTCCACCCTCCTCCTCCTCAGCTCTTACATTTGTTCCCCTCGTCTTCCTGTGCCAGTTTTTTAGATGTATGATTCATGGTTCTAGCGCAATGACTGAGCCATGAATATTTTACTGGAACCAAATGTAATTTTTCTGGAGAAAAGAAAATGGGGGATGGAGAAAAAAAGAAGATAGAAGGAATGATGGGATTTAAAGGGGGATGGGTCTGAATAAAACTGCCGGGTAACATAAAGGGACATGCTGTAAATGACTGGACAGGTCACAGAGGTTATTATTAACCCGTTTGTTTGCTGGAGCTGCAAAGAGGCGATAAACTGTGAGAGGAGCAGCTCGTTGGAGCCGTTAGGAAAATAGCTCCACGACTTACTGACATCCCTCCAGTGAACGTACCGCTGCATCATTTCAAATGCTCAAGGTGTGATGTGTTTACATCAGGATGCTCCGTCCTCAGAGCTGCATCTGCACCGCGCCACATTCCCCAGTCCTCCATCTTGCTTTGCATTTCGTTGCACAGGTGAAACACATTCGTGAAAACCTGTTTTATTCTCATGAGAAATAAAAGAATTAAAAGCATTTGGACATTTTATCTCACACATAATAATCGCTGCTGCAGACAGACGTGTGAGGCGAGTGGCTGAAGAATCCAGGCGTTATTTCTTGTATCTTTCCTCTGCAGAGGTGTGTTGGTGCAGCTTTGCAGCTCAGATAGTGAGACGTCAACGGGGAGCGGGGTGACTGACAGCGGGGACAGATGATCATCAGCCAATAGAGAGCAGATAGCAGGGGAACACACACACTCACACACACACACACACACACACACACACACACACACACACACACACACAGAGAGAGAGAGAGGCAACACAAACCTCAGGATGGTACAAAATGATTGTTCTATCAAGGGCACCTTGTTACTGGAAAATATGGGAATGCACACACACAGCCCATCACTAAAACACATTATGCTGACTCAGTCAAACTGTCAATCAAGCTGCAGTTCCATCTCTCGCACACAACGACTAAACTTAGACGCAGAGCGACTGGGAGCATAATTTGCTCGTATACGTGTGAGGGATAAATCTTCTTCACCGTGTGCCAGAAAAAAAAAAAGCCTTTAAAACCTGCCCAGCCTCTGCGAGCAGCTTGTCCTCCCACTACATCTCTCTCTTTATATATATACGTATTATCTGAGCTTAATGTTCTGGTCCTGTCCTGCACTCGAGCCCTTCACACCTGCATCAGACAGGGTTTAGAGACAGAAACTTTACCTCATTAATGGGATGTACAGTTGTTGATTTCAACATTTCAGCATCTGGAGACCAATGCTCATTTTTCCCATCTGCACCTGGAATAACATATCTGAGGCTTATTCTGCGCTGGGCGGCTGCTTGAGTCTAAACGCGTCTAGAAGAAGTGAGAAAAGTGCCGGTCCACGGGGATTAGCCTTTAGCCTGGAGCAGATGTTGCAGATTTGTGCGCTTCCTCTGGGCCTGCTCGCCGCGCTCGTTCCGCTCGTTTGTCCTCCTTCTGTGGATGCTGGTGCTTGGAGAATGTGCCGCTGGATCTTTTTGTGTAGAAACCAGAGATTATTTAGAACAATAGCCGGTAATCTGATGTTTGCCGTGTCACAATCTGAAGCTGGGAAGGATGATTCCGCTCGTGTTGTTTATGTGAAGCTTTAGATGAAGATAACCAGGCTGGCTTAATGATTTATATGAGTCATAGCATCTATCTGTTCATGCACCTGATTTCTGCATGGGTCATTTTTCTCCCACAGTGATTTTAGCCGACTCAAAGCAACTAACATGCCGTTTTCCCCGATTTCAGCTCAGCAGCTATGACTGCTACCCTTGGTTGACAGGCTCTGAGGAGTAAAATGAATTAAGGACCACAATTAATCTTCTTAAAAAGACATTTCCACGGCGGACTTTGAAGGAAAAGCAATTTTTTTTGCCGTTTCATTGAGTCGACATTGATGCTTCTGAAGGATTCAGCTGCAGAGACTGAATCCTTTCTTTACTAATGACATTCATCTCTATATGCGATACCCGTCTACCATGCTACGTCCTGTTTTACTGGATATCTGTATGACGCTGATGGTTTGAGTCACCGTAATGTTTCCCTCTTCATTCAAGGTCTGCCCACTTGATCGTAAACCACGTATAAGTGCGTTCTGTTCCCCTGTGGCTGGTACAGAGTATTTATTCTGCATTTCAATGTGTTAACCTACTGCTGAAGTGCCTCTGAAGGGTGATGCATTCATTTGCACTAAACTGAAGTGCACTTCAACGTGATTCGACCACTTAGCCTGAAAAAAAAAAAAAAAACTCCAAACGTTGGAGCTGAAGTGAACGCAGCGATTCAGATCAGCAGAGTCATTCATGATTTCCACCTCTAAAGTCATTACTACCACCAGATTACATTGGCTTCCAGAGCAGCAGTCTGCAGTTAGTGGGAGCTGATTTCCAACAGGACCAGATGGCAATCTGCCCATCTCTGTATATTTCTCTTCCCATTACACGCTCTGCCACACTTTCACACACACACACACACACAGATCTGAGCACATCAACACTCCCTCAGTGTGTGTTTGTGTGTTCCCACTGTCTATGGTTTTAACTCTGCTGCAGATACTCTGACCTCTGTGTTTGAGACCTGAGGATGTGGAAGGTAAAGTTAGAGCGAGGAGGAGGAGGAGGATGTATGAGACAGAGGAGAAGCTGACAGATCTGATGATGAAGAGTGATGAGATGTGGAGGGAAAACAGGAGGAGGTACGGCACAGACACAAGCTGCTGTAGAAGGAAAAAAGAGGGATGCTGTCACTTGATTTCACCTCGTTAGAAACTTCTTTCAAACACCAGCAGTGCCAGCAAAGCCTGCTCTAAGCTATCTGATGCTAGCACAACAAATAGCACGACGCTAACGTTCTGATAGCTATGTGATGGAGCCACCATGGAGGAAGGAGGAGAGGCTCCATGTGGCTGCAGATCTTCTTAGAAAGACATTTTCACTTTGGAGCTAGCTAGCCTGAGCCAGGTCAGCAGCTATGAGCGCTAGCCTTGGTTCACGGGCTCTGAGGAGAACTCTGAATAGTTTCTGGTGAGTAAAACTCACGGACAGATTTCAGCAAAAAGTGTTTTTCCTGCTTAGAGCTAACCACATACAGTAATAATGATCTAAACCCTTTAGTTTTGTCTTCCATCTACCTCTATTACCACAGCTTAACTGAGAAAACAACAACAACTAATAAATAAGTATGACTTCTAAGACAGATTGACCTCTATAGGACCGGGTCGTGTCCTGGGACAGACAGATCAGAGACTATAAACCAAGCAGAGCTGGACTTTTATTGCGCAGGTCAGTCAGAGATCAAAAAATTGTGACAAACCTCCAAACGATAAATTGAGTGAGACGACGACGGAGTAAGTGGAGAGTGGCAAGATTTACAGGAATGAAAGGAAGGTGAGACGGGGGCAGGTGGGAGATATTAGGAGTAAATATGAGAGGATAAAGGGATAAAAAATGAGAAAGGATGGAGCTCAAAGGTCAGCTAAACAGCAGTGACAGAGAAAAATACAATAGAAGAAGAAGAATAAGGAGGAAGAGGACACAGTTTACTGAAAATAAAAGGACATAAAGGAAAGGCACCCTTCCTCCAGCTGTCAAAGATGGAAGTACAGTGACTTTAGAAATTTCTGTTAGACCTTATCAACATCTGGAATCCTTCTCCCCAGTAGATCTTCTCGAGCTATCTTCAACAATTAAAGCATCTAAACCATCAACCTGTCTTCTAGATCCAATCCCAATTAAACTGCTCAAAGAAGTTCTTCCATTAATTAACACCTCCATATTGAACCAGATAAATTTATCTTTATTAACAGGATATGTGCCTCAGTCTTTTAAGATTGCTGTAATTAAGCCCCTACTTAAGAAAGCCACTCTAGATCCAAATGTTTTAGCCAACTATAGACCAATCTCCAACCTTCCTTTTATTTCCAAAATTCTAGAAAAAGTTGTTGCTAATCAGTTGTGTGACCACTTAAACAGGAATGGTCTGTTTGAAGAGTTTCAGTCAGGTTTTAGAGTTCATCATAGTACAGAAACAGCTCTGGTTAAAGTTACCAATGATCTCCTCATGGCTTCAGATAGTGGACTTGTCTCTATACTGGTTCTGCTAGATCTCAGTGCTGCATTTGACACTATTGATCATAATATTTTACTACAGAGACTTGAAAGTGAGATCCAGATTAAAGGAACTGCATTAGATTGGTTTGAATCCTATCTGTCTGACAGATTCCAGTTTGTTCATATCAACCATGATTCCTCTACCTATAGAAAAGTAAGGTATGGAGTTCCTCAGGGTTCTGTGCTGGGACCAATACTCTTCACATTATACATGTTGCCATTAGGGAAGATTATTAGAAAACATGGCATAAACTTCCATTGTTACGCAGATGACACCCAGCTATATTTATCTATGAAACCAGATGAAACTAATCAGCTGGTTAAACTCCAAACGTGCCTTAAAGACATAAAGGCTTGGATGACCTGTAATTTCTTACTCTTGAACTCAGACAAAACAGAAGTTATTGTATTTGGTCCTAAGCATCTCAGAGATTCATTATCTAATCACGTGGTTTCTTTGGATGGCATTACCTTGGCCTCCAGTACTACTGTGAAAAACCTTGGTGTTATATTTGATGAGGATATGTCCTTTAAATGTCACATTAAGCAAGTAACCAGGACTGCCTTCTTTCATCTACGTAATATCATCAAAATTAGGAACATCCTGTCTCAGAGTGATGCTGAGAAACTAGTTCATGCATTTGTGTCTTCCAGACTGGATTATTGTAATTCATTACTGTCTGGCTGTCCAAATAACTCTTTAAAAAGCCTCCAACTGATTCAAAATGCTGCAGCAAGAGCATTGACAGGAATTTGCAAGAGAGATCATATTACTCCAGTTTTAGCTTCTCTTCACTGGCTCCCCTTAAAGTCTAGAATAGAATTTAAAATCCTCCTCCTTACATACAAGGCCCTTAAAGGCCTAGCTCCATCATATCTTAAAGACCTCATTGTACCATATTATCCCAACAGATCACTTCGGTCTGAAAGTGCAGGCCTACTTGTGGTTCCTAGAATTTTAAAAAGTAGAATGGGAGGTAGAGCTTTCAGCTATCAGGCTCCTCTCCTGTGGAACCAGCTCCCAGTTTGGGTTCGGGAAGCAGACACTCTCTCTACTTTTAAGGTCAGGCTTAAGACTTTCCTTTTTGATCAAGCTTATAGTTAGGGCTGGACTAAACCATCCCTTAGTTATGCTGCTATAGGCCTAGGCTGCTGGGGGACAATGCACCAAACACATGTTCTCCTTCTTTCTTCTCTCTCCTCTCTCGTGTCCTCCACTTTCTTTTCTCTGGCACAGAGCTCCTCCCTCTAAATTCCTA
This sequence comes from Planiliza haematocheilus, assembly GCA_005024645.1. Lineage (NCBI taxonomy): Eukaryota > Metazoa > Chordata > Actinopteri > Mugiliformes > Mugilidae > Planiliza > Planiliza haematocheilus. Next base: position 71,673 of record SRSE01000392.1, on the reverse strand, counting down.
TCTGCTACTAGTCATGCAATTCTGTGCTATTACTATGTAGAATGTTTACTGCTGCTCTCCCTTCTTTCCGAGTATCTCTGGCCTGGAGTTGAGTGTTTCCTGTGGAGCTCCATACTACATCTGTTGTCGTGGTCTCATCATTCTGCCCAGTCTCCATGAATCCTGCTGTTATCCACTCCTACCAGAATGAACGATTCTCCAACCTGCTGATGATTCCCCTTACATTTTCTAACCGTCATTAACATCATTAGTTTGTACCATAGCATCCCACCTGTATGCTTTAGTCAGATGTGTGTATCTATGACAGATGTATGTTTATCTTGCTGTTCTCTTTCTCTGTCTGTACCTGGCTGGCCTTAGGCAGATGGGTCCCTCCATATGAGCTGGGTTCTGCTCAAGGTTTCTTCCTGTTAAAAGGGAGTTTTTCCTTGCCACCGTCGCCTGCGGGCTTGCTCTGGGGGTTTCAGGCCGGGTCTTGTAAAGCGTCTTGAGACGATTTGTATTGTTTTTGACGCTATATAAATAAAGCTGAATTGAATAAAGGGTCTGGGAGATGAGAAGGCCGGAGACACGCAGAGGAATTTAAACATTTGAAGTCAGGGTTTGGCAGGAAGAGCGCTAATTCATCTCTGTCAGATGAATGAATCCTGACCACTCCTAATCTGCTCCAGCCAAACAATAAACCGTGTGCAGGTGCAGGTCTTTCATTCACAGGTTACAGCTCGCTCAGGTGTTTAAGAAGCATCAGGAAATCCAGCCAAGGCGGTGAAACAATGACGCCGACAGATGACGGGACGCTGGGCGTATCTGCATACACATGATCTCTGGTTAACACACAGATTACACAGAGACTTAGCCAGCTTTACCAGTGTGACCCTGCTAAGCCATGCTAGCTCTAACAGCTAATAAGCGCTGAACAGCAGCTGCCTCAGACTGTGCAGCAACTTTCCTCCTCTTCTCTTTCTTTCTCCATCTCTCTCTCTGTTCATCTCCATTCCTCTGTCTCTGTCTTTACCCCTTGTTCACCTCTCCCTCTGTTCTTTTCCTCTGCATCGCTCTTATCTTATTTCCCCCCACCCCAATAGGAGTGTCATGCCTTCTCTGGCACGTGAGCCGAAGCCCAGCTGTCTGCACTGGCTGCTGCTGCTGCTGCTGCTGGAAATTAGGTCATGTGGAGAGAAAGAGAGAGCGAGCGAGGGAGTGAAACAAGTAGAAGGGATGAAGAGGAAAGTCAAAGGAAATGGAGGAGGAGGAGAGAAAAGGCAAAAAAGTCAAAATAACTGAAGGTAAGAGGAGAGGCAGCGCTCTAAAGGGGGCAGTAGAGGGCAGGAGGGATGTTTGACACGATCCTCTGTGTTTCTGGAAAACAACAAAACAAAAAGGGCACATTTACATTTACAGCAGCTGCTTGTTGAGTTCAAACATCCACTGTTTACGTACGAGCCATGAACACCTAGTCGCTGAGCTCCAGTCGTAATCTGCAAAGAGCCATTAGCAGCAGTGTATGAGCTGTGATCATGTACGCTGGAAGAACAACCAGAAAAGTGTTAAACAAATATACGCTGGGTGGATCCTCAGCCGTGGACAAGACGGACGCCAACCTGTCACCTTACAAGGCGCCTCTCTGACCTCTACGTATCAGCATGGACAATGACTAGCCCTCTGCTGCAGCACATTACGTTGATAGATCGCTGAGGATGTCTGCATGCATCCTCTTCATCATCACCACCCTCACTATCTGTTACTGACAGGACTCCGTTTATTCTGGGTTCTAATCCAGGCCGACTGGTTCCTTTCTGTGCAGAGTTCTCCAGGTTCATTGGTCAGCCTCTCGCCCAGTGACAGCTGGGATAGGCTACAGCTTCCCCTCAACCCTCCAGAGGACAAGCACTTACAGAAAATGAATGAAGGCTGGACTAGAAGGCCTGGCTCTCAGTCTTCTCTCTGATTCATCCTAAAGGTGTTTTATCAAGACCAAACTCTCTCATCCATGTCTTTATGGACCTCAGTCATGGTGGGACAGGGAGGGTCCATCCTCAAACTGTTCCTAAAGCTGTGAGCATGGAATCATCCAGAATCTCTTGTTCTGCTGAAGCGTTCAGAGTTCCTTTCACTGGAGCTAAGGGGCCAAGCCCAGCTCCTGAAGAACAACCCCACACCTTCATTTTAGTTTTATTTCCTTTACTATGCTCAGAGTACGTTTCTGTCTTTTAGTTTCGTTTAGTTGATGTCTATACGACACTAACCTTCTTGAATCTTCTCGATTCAAACAGAAAATCCCCGTCCACGTTCCCGTAGTTAAATTCACATAAATCCAGCTCACACAGAGAGAGAGAGTGCGTGTGAACTCTAAATGTGAGGTATTCAACCACATAATTGCGTCTGTGTCTCCTCTGAGCATCCAGCGTGCAGAATAACCAGATCCAGGTACATCACAGACAGATGTGCTCAGAGATGTGAATCATTCTCAGTCTGACTCAGTGACTCTCTCAGTGTCAGGTGTTTCTGATGCATGTCAGCGTCGTCTCCTCCTGTTCTCTGTTCACCACTCCCTCCATCCGTCACGGACATTTTGAGTTCATTTATTCAAATAAATGTTCTGCTTCAGTTTACTAGACGCTGCCTCATCTTCTTGTGAGTTTAGAGTCGCAGGCTTTTAGCTAATGCACTAATCCAGAGTTTACAGCTGATTGACTGAAAGAAAAACTTAAATGAACTTAAATTTTCTTTCTCCTCTTGGAATGAACCGTCTCCTGGTGATTACTGCTCGTGTCTCTTTCCCTTCTTCCCTCCCTCCCTGATCAATCATTCCATCCATCTCTCCTCCTCCCTCTCCTCAGTTTTCCTCCTGTCTTTCCTTTCTTTCCCATCAGATCCTCAGAATCTGCTAAAACACGCTCCAGAGAGGATTAGTGGTGAGACGATGGAGAATCAGTAGAAAGGAGGAACAAAAACGACATGTCTTCATTTACAACGTGGAATAAAAAAAAGGGAATTAAAAGAAAATTAGTGAATGAGACGTGACAGACAGGAGGAGACGATGTAATAGGAGCACAAGGGAAAGGCTGCGTGATAAATAAAGACAGGGAGAGGGAGTGCAGGGGAATCGGGATAATAAATAATGATCCAGTCACAGAGAGAGAAGGAGAAAGACAATCAGGGTAATTAATGAAGGGAGGAGAGAGGGAAAAACAGAAGATAAATCACATTAAACAAGGAAAATAAGGGGCGAGCAGCATCAGCCCAGAGAAATGTCCAGCGTGTGCACCGTCCCCACACACCTGCACAACCAGACGCTCACAACTTCATGAGCAAAAGAGCTGAAAGATGCAGAGAGGGGACAATGAGAATGTGTCACTGTCATAATATTTAAAGGCCTCACTGGTTGACCTTTAAAGTGCAGCACTAATTAATGAGGTGTATTTAAAGGTTTGTCCAAATTACAACGTTACCTCGTTTACCTCCAACGGGAAGTGACACAACACAACACAACCCACGCAGAGCTTAAAGTTTCTGCAGAGAGACGTTCATCATGCATCCATGTAACATCAGCTAACATCCAGGTAACGCTGGGAGCCTCTCACGTCTACTGGAGGCAGCTGATTTACGTCGTGTCTCTTTGGAAACGGCATCTTTAGGCCTTTAAGAATACGGCCTGTATAATTTTATTCCTGCGCTGTTAAACAGGAGCGAGAGAGCTCGTCAAGGTTTAATAACTGTCAGAGGAGGAAATGAAAATATCACGGACCCTTCAGAGGAATGGAGCGTTCATGTTGTGTGTCTTACAGTGTGTGCGACACTTTGGGCAGCTCTGTGCAATGCAGATTCTGTTCATGGAGACAGTTTAAGTTTTAAGGAAACATGGGTCATACAGAGGGAAACATCTGCTTGAGGCCGACGGAGCAGAAACAGAAAGGAAGCAGCGTCAGAATAAATCCTCCATGCAGCATCTATGCTACAGCTGGAGCACGTTCTGCAGAATGGATGGAGAGGAGTCATTCATGATAGGATGTGTGAATATAAGAGGCTGAGGTGTGAATCATAAGCAGGCTGCAGACGTTTGCATCCAGATAGGAAGCGATGATTATACACCATGAAGACCTGAGAGGTTGATGAGGAGGTATGCGGCTCTGCAGCTCTGCAGCTCTGCAGATCACAGACACACGACTTCAGGATGGAGACATTCACAAGAAGATGGAGGAGAAGGAGTCAGCTCCAACTATCAGCTAGATCAGCTGGTTCCAGTACAGTGTCCTGTTAGCTGAAGGCCGTTTCTACAAACTCTAGGATCCACCACTAAGCCTGACCTTTGAGAGGAGAGCGACCTATCAGGGTGAGATGATGGAGCTCAGCCAATGAAGAGAAGCTACGACTGAAGGAATTTTGATCTGTCTTAATAATTCCCATCGACGCTCTCTGACGTATCTGGAAACAGTTGGAGGCTTTTTAGTCGGTTCAACTTGATTTGATTTGACGTCTCTTTGGATTAATGAAGATTTGCCTGAATGCACCGTCAACCAGAGGCTTGTTGCTCAATGTTAAAATAAAAACAAACAGTTTGTGTCAAAAAACAAAAAACTAAAAGGCTAACGATCAAAATGCCGTCTCCCTTCCTGTCTTCTTGTTAGATGTCTTATCTAATGTCACTCCATCAGCGAGCAGGTTTCCCACAGACCTCCAAACATCCAACTATCAATCAATACTTAAAGTAGAATCAGTCACCCATTTCCCTTTCTGCAATGATCTCCATCAGCTCATCTCACACGGCTGCACCTCATCCTCTAATCAGGCCACCGTAATTTCACCCACTTGCCGGATTATTCTTTGCACCACTCGTCTGCCAGACTTCCAGGTACCAACGCCGCCTGTCTCTGTTCTGCCTTTACCCTCCTGGTTCCAGTTTGTCTGATTAAACGGTGGAGCTTCATGATTAATCACAGAATTAATGGGCGTGGCTGCTTTGAGGGACCTGTGATCTGTGGTGGCTTCAAAATGCTCCTCAGGAAACCTCAGAGGCTCCGTCAGTATGGAACAGCTCCTTTAAAGTGAAGCCGAAACATGTAGAGCTCCCCCGGTGGCTGGCTGCAGTATAGGTCATACGCTCCACCCCCTCCGTGTTAGTGGGCGGGGCTTGGGTCAAACTAAAACACTAAAGTACACATCAAATATTCAGTTTATTTTCAAGGATGATTCTGTCATGTCTTTAGTTATCCCACGCTTTAGAAACAGGATGTAACATAACGGTGAGTACCAGTTGCCATGCCAACCACTCTCTAAAGCAGTCCCGTGGGACGGTGAGAGTTGTAAAACTGTTTTTTAAAAGCAAGTCCAGTGTGTAATCCATCATATCCTTGTAACTGGTGGAGGCAGAGCTCCACGTTTGGGTTTGAACACCACCCGCTTAGTGTCAGTAGCTTCAGTTCGGCCAATGCAAGGAAGTGGAGACGTGTTGTCCATGTTTATATACAGTCATAAATATGTAGCACAGCATGACCTGATTATTTTAGGTAGGTGTATACGATCCCTGGAGTTGGTTCATGAAACATCGACATCATCCGTTTCCTTCACACGTGTGTAGTTTGTGTGTGTGTGTGAGTGTTGTTCTGTATGCACTGAGCCTGCAGTCCTCCCCTCAGTCCCAGCTACATAATCAACTTCTCACTTTCAGTCCTAAATGCTTCCCACATGCAGCACAACCTGCCTCCAGGGGAGAGTTACAGTGAGGAGGGGGGGAGAGAGAGAAAGAGAGGGATGCAGGGGAAAACAGGGAGAAGGAAAAGAGGATTATGCTCTCCACTGTGGGCTGAGATGGTCAAGGAGAGAGGAGCAACCCTGCTATAACACACGATTCAAATCAGCTGCAGGACAAACCGTCATCTAGCTCCTTTAAACACGTTTATTATCTTTAGAGTAAAGTCAGCAGAAGAGCTGCACTCAGCACTAATGTGTGGAAACAAAGCTCCACATCCAGGCCGTGTTTGCGTGTTAACATGTTCGATCGTTGTTCGCTCTGGACATCGACCAACGCTGAGAGATGAGCTGGACTCACGTGCATGTGTGTTGGACAGCTATAAAGACAATGGCACCACTGAGGACTCTTCTTGGCAGACTGACAGAAACACTGATGACGAGTGATTGGATAAACCATGCCTGCAGGAGACACACACACAAACACACACACACACACACACGCTTCCATGAACCACGCGTTCCAGCTTTTATTTTTTCTCTGACCCTGATTTCATGCTCTCGCTCTGACTGGACGCCTCCTTCGTCACTCTGCGTGCGCCCCGCTCTGATTGGCTGACGGCAAAGAGCGTTCAGAGTTTGAGATTGATGCGTGTGAAGGCAGGTTTATGACTTTCATGATCCCGTGCATCACGTCAATCATCAGTGAGTGTGCAAACACACTGAAGATAAATGCACCAGAATGGACTCTCTGCAGCTCACCACCTCCTTCCATGTAATAGATGTATTGACCGATGCAGATTCTGTGTGTGTGTGTTTCATTAGCATAAATGCCTATGCATAAATATTTGTGTCTATGGATTTCAGATCAATCGGAGGTCAGGCCACATGTCAGAGCGGGAGCCGTTCATCTTGACCCGTGAAAGTCATCGCTCACACAAAGCCGCCATACGCCGCGTTCATGCCGATTAATCACAAACGTCACGGCATCTCATGAAGGTAGAAGCTGATTCCAACCCGATACCTGCATCTTTAAAAAGAAATGCAGCCGTTAACGTGTGACTGCAGCGTGCAGCGACACAGACAGCATGACTCACAGCCACCGCGTCTGTCAGTGATGTAAATAATCATTGACACGACCACACACATCATTTATCAAGCTTAGCGTGGCTGATGACTGACTGCTGCAGGCAACCACAGCTCTCACACACACACACACACTCTTATGGCAATCTTTCAAGTCAAATCCCTTTTATTGACCGTGGAAATCATTACAGAGTGAAGCATGAGGGCGTACCAGTAGGTCCATGTACGCGCCCTCTACATTAATATATTAACATGCTGGTTCTTTCTTTGTGTCTGATGTGTGGACGTGTTGTGATCTCATTAAACTCTGACATCTAATGTGTTTAGCACATGTCTTTATTTTCTAACAGTCCCTCAGTGGTGAAGCTTGCAGCATTCACGTTGCATCCATGCGTAGGTTTCTTTGTGGACGTTCCAGACTCTGGTCGTCTTCCTGTGAATCTGGTGCACGGTGCAAAGCAGTGGCTGGTGTTTCCATGAAGGGAATCTATGTTCCTGCTGTGTGTACAGTTGGAGCAGCGGGCTGCAGCCTCTAAGCAGACTGCGTCCAGGCATCAGTTTGGGGGTGAGACGCTGCACCTCTAACCTCTACTGCACAGCTCCCCCCTTATCCAACCTGCTCCTGTTTATTGCACGCAGTCCCATCAGCTCCCCAAGTTTTTCTTAACCTCCAATCATCGATGCAACTCTCACAGTTCCTCCAACATTCAAGGCCTCTGCTAGTTTCTTACAGCATGATGAAATTTACTTCTTCAACTATAAAGAGCTGTAAGTTTGGAGCTCCTGGAAAGTGCAGATGACTCCCAGATATATCAGATAGTTCACATGAAGATGGGTTTTTTATTATTTTTATTTTTTGAAGCTAACCCCGACCAAACAAAGAATAACTTCAGCTTCCATTACTGCCAGAGCAATTTAAACAAAAACCAGGCTGTGAAATAGAAGCGGCGCAGTTAAAGCAAGCAATCTTCTCAAATTGATGATAGTGGTGGATGGCCGGTGGCAGCGGGGCAGCTTCCTATAAAGAACAGGAGGCTCGGGAACGAGAAATGGAGTGAGCGTGAAATTCAGCTGGGAGAAAAAAAAACGTGTGAGAGCAGATATGAGACGAGAGGAAGAGGCAGATAGGAAGGAGGAGGGCAGAGTTAAATCTGGAGGGAAGAAAGAGCAAAGGTTTAAAGAGAGAGAGGGAGGGAGGGATGGAGGTTAGAGAGCAGAAGGGAGGGGGAGGAGGCTGCACAGATAAGAGGTAAAGGGGATCGAGGAAAATGGGATTACCAAAACCCCTGCATGCAACTTACAAGCACATGGCAGAGCTCACAAACAGGAACATGAGCTCAGAGAAATATCTGACGTTCACACTGGATCATACCAACAAGCAGTGAGGAGATGGAAAGATAGGAATATTTAGACACACTTTAAGTTCCTGTATTTAGGATAAAATCTGACTCCACTGGTCTCAGAACAGTCTTTATGTCTGCATCTCATCATCATGAAAACATTTAGCAGAGAAACACCGGCGTAAATAGATGGAAGAGCTAATAAACTCTACGTTTGTTACTTTACGTCTGGTGACGTCCAGAGCGTCCATCTTGGATTTCTGGGGACCTGTGCAAATGTTTCTAACGAGCACGTCTCTGGACAGGACCGTGCTCTCTCCTTTCCTCTTCACCCTGTAACATCGGACTTTACACACAACACAGACAGCTGCCACCTCCAGAGGTTTTCTGATGATACAGTCATTGTCGGGCGTGTCTCAGGGAAACGATCTGGAGTACCTGGAGGTCATCAGCAACTTTGTGGACTGGTGTGCTCTGAACCACCTGCACATCAACGCCAGAAACACAAAGGAGGTGGTGATCGACTTCAGTAGGAAACCACATCTGACTGCACAGGTGAACATCCAGGGCTTGGACATGGAGGTCGTGGAGGATTACAAGTACCTGGGTGTTCACCTCAACAATAAACTGGACTGGACACACAACACTAACGCCCTGTACAAGAAGGGACAAAGTCGTCTCCATCTGCGTAGAAGCTGCTCTTTTACACCAAAGCACTACCTCACCATCTCATAGTTTAATTATTTATTTGTAGTTTTTATTCCACTGTTTGCAAACTGTACGTACAGAATGTCTTTATATTTCTCATTTTTTTCTTTTATACATTTTTCAAAGCCCATACGTGGGATTAATAAACATATCTTATCTGGACAGAGGAAGACGCTCCCTTCACTCCACGTCAGCGTTAACATCTACCTTCTATACCTCTACACTTCTTGACGCCTTTAGTTATAAATATGCATTAATAATAAACCAAATGTATTTTTTTCAGTAAATATAAAACATGATGAGACTGTTGATGCTGGAGGTGACGTTATGAACCCGTCAGGATTTAAATCAGCCCTGACCTTCACTGGTGTGATGAACACATTAAAGCTTGACTTTAAAATCAGATACACGTCATCCATCTCATCATCCTTTATGATTTCATTCATCTAATGGCTTTAAACTTGTTTTTTTCTTTCTGTGCAAAGTGGAGCTGTCACTGACTCCAGCGTCTGTCCAGATTTATAACATCCTTCATAATTAAATCAAAAGAAACAAAACACGCCCTGAAACCATAAAGATGCTGATTCTCTCTGGATCAGTTTAATCTGTGGCTCTCTCTGTGTGTCCAGGTGGAACTAGTCCCGTGTGAACAGGGCTCTAGTCCCGTGTGAACAGGGCTCTAGTCCCGTGTGAACAGGGCTCTAGTCCCGTGTGAACAGGGCTCTAGTCCAGTGAGACGTCCCAGAAACCTTCACCTGGTAGAAGCCCTGCTCCTCCAGCCTCTCTCTCTCTCTCTGCTCCTCGTTCTTATCACCGTCCTCCAGTCGCTTCGGCTGAACATGCCTCAAACTCCTCTCTCGCTCCTCGCTCTCGTGTGTTCTCTGCACACAGGCTCGTTCTCTGCGTACGCATGTTTACAAGTGTGTTTCCCTGTGTTTATTTCAATGACATTCAAGCTTCACAAGAGACGGCTGAGACGGCGTGACTGCCAGAATTACACACAGCGCTCCCTCTTTCTGCCCTCGCCTACGCCGCTCTAATCCCACGGCGGCGGCGGTGGTCTGTGGCTCCGCTTCCAGGAGGCAGGGTGAAGGATTACCTGCGTTTCTCGTCCTCCTCTTCCTCTCATGATAAAGATGCTAAATGGTTTTATTAAATGTGTGTGAATATTCAATGAGGAGACAGAGTCAGGGATTATTTTAGGGCGTGGAGAGAAACACGGCACAGGGATCAAGGCTTTGCTGCCTCTAACGGAGAGAACGGAGGAGAGGATGGTGGGAAAGAGTCTGAGACGTTTGTGATTCTTCAGTCATCTGAGTCAGATCAATAATGAGCTGTTTAATGATTACCTGCTCAATACTGTCCATGTTGTGTATCTATATTCATGACCCGTGCATGTAACCACTGCAGCTTGGACGTGTGCACGAGCCAAAACATACAAGACAATGAGGTGTGCATGTCAGCAGTGTGTTGACTTTAACCTTGAGAAACGCTAAAGTTCAGATCAATGCTAGATAATAAGTTTGAAGACGACAGGAGGCTGCTGTTTGCAGCTGCACCCTCGCGTTTGTTGGGTTTTAATTTCACTGTCGGTGTGAATTTAAAGCGTCTGGAAGGACGCTCACCTAATTACACAGAACATTTTGCAGATATTCCGCCTGCAGGGTTGAAGCTTGACGCTGGAAACAAAATGTCAGAGCTCTGGAGGCTGACACCGCCAGGAATTCTCTTTAATGCAACAGTAAGAAGATGCCATGCATGATGCATCTCAAAGCTCTAATATTAGATGTCATCAAGCAGAAGTGAGAGCACGTAGAGGCAGCAGCCAGGATGAAGCAACACGCTGTACAATCAGAGCTGTAACACACAAAAATACTCATTTAAAACAAAATGCAGCTCAGACTAAACAGCTGATTTAAAAACACGCCGTGTCTGTGCCGCTCTAACATGTACAGGCTAACTCCAACGTCTGCCATCTGCAAATGCAAAATGAACCATGTCCTTCGTGCTTTAGCCTTAATCCCTGAGTCAGGCGGTCAGCAGACCTGAGAGACCTGAACGGGTGGTGTGGTTGGAGCAGCTCAGAGGAGTAAGCCTGGTCTGTTTAATCATTTGTATGCAAACACTTAAATCTTAAAATCGATACCCAGCGAGGGGAGGTCGGACCGAAGGAAATGTCTTCTGACTGTGTTCCTGCACAAACACGAGAGAGACCGGGTTAAGAGCAGCAAGATGAAAACAGGGTTAACTGATTCAGACAGAAAGGTTCTCATGGTGCAGACTCCAGCTTAGTACCAGGATGGTGGTGGTGGGTCTGAAAGCTCCTCATCGAGCAGCCTGTAGAGCTCTGAGCATCATGTGACTGTTTAGTTGACACCGTCATATTGGCAGGAAAACTCTGAGGAAATGGAGCCAGCTCTGATTCCAGGCTGTCAGAGTTTACTGATAGGAACTGACCAGGCCCAGGATAAACTCCAGATTATATATCATGCACCTTAACTGCAGGATCTTTGAGAATCCTATAAAACAGTTTGTCCATTTTTGTTCTCTTCATCACTCTGATGGTTCTGGTTTTGTGGTTTCTCTGTTCTCATTGATGTTTCTTGTTTTCCTGTTTTATTTTGTTGAGTTTTTGACTTCCTGTTTTACTCCGTGTCGTTTAGTTTCACTTTGTCTTGTGGCTTTATTTGCTTCGCCTGTGTCTCGTCGTCCCTCTGCTCCTCCTGTGTGCATAGCCCTGCCTTCCCCATGGTTTTTTTATCCCTCTGCATATCTCCAGTGTTTCGAGTGTTTTTCGTTTCTAGTCCCGTTAGTTTTTTTGTCTTTTGAAAGTTTGGATCTTGGTTTGCTGGAGTTCCTGCTTTTTCTACAGCGCTTTGTGTTTCCTTTTGTTTTATTAAACTAAGTTCTTTACTCACTCCTGCCTCGTCACGCTTCGTCTTGCACTTGGGTCTTACCTTCCCCAGATAAACTGGAACAGAAACTATCACAGGAAATCAAAAACTTAAAATAAAACAGGAACGGGAAGACAAGAAACATGAACACAGGTGAAACAAAACCAGAACCATCACACCTGTGCTGATTAGGTAATTGCTTTCCCCTTTCTTCCTTGTCACATCATTCCATGCTTTCTTACTTCTGTGTGTTTCCAGTGTTTTTTCATCTTTAGTCTCATGTTCTGTTTTTAAGTTTTGACTTTTATCTTTGGAGTCCCAGCTGTTCCAGCAGCACCTTTTGTTTCCTTCTTATTTGATTAGACTTATTTTTGTGCCCACTCCTGCCTCTGCTGCTTATCGTCCTGCCTCCCCTGGATAAATCCTTAACAATCATAACACAGCTGTCAAAAGCGTCTTTGGGTCCATCTATGGGACACTTTGACCTGGTCCCTCTCACATATAAAGTCCCCTGGAAGTCAAATTAAAAACCTAAAAAGCAGAGAAGTGGTTTCTATCCGTTTGATCATTTTAAATGTGTGAATAATGAAGCAGGAAACCAAAAGTGTTTTAGCTTCTCTTTGCTTTTTACTCTTCAATCCTCAGCCTCTCTCTCTCTAATGGAGGTACTTAGCATGAGCAGAGTGTAAGCAGTGCAGAGAAGTGTTGACTCTGGATTCAATTAGTCATGTCTGCACCACGGCTGCCTCTGATTGTTCATTTTTATGTTTTTAAACTGTCCCTCTCTGTTTTCAGATCAGTTTTAATATTAAAGCTGGACTCATAATGAGTAATAAACCGTTTCTTTCTGATTTAAAAAGCTGTCGCCTCTCTCTCTCCATCTCTTCTCCTTCAGCATTTAATTCTCTCCTCTCTTCTTCTTTATATTCACTTCTCTCCTTCACCTCTAGCTGCTCTCTCTCTGTTTGCATATACGTCGATGATTCATAATGGATTTCTGTGCACTTAGCGTCTCACTCTTCTGTCACGTTGCATGCTGAATAACATTCTGGCAGAATGAGGAAGCAGAACTCAGAAACAAATAAGTTTAACTTCAGAGCACTGAGGCTTTCAGAGAGTCTCTCATCTAAAAGCATGCATGCAGGAACGCCACTGACCCTGGGGATGGGTTTGTCTTTCTGCCGTGGACGGTCATCTTGACCTGCAGTTTCTCCAGCGCAAGGACGCAGGAGACAAAAAGACAAGATCCCCGACAAAATAGACGCTCATTAAAAAAAAGAGAGAGAGGTGGAGAATATTAAGTTACATCCAAAATCAAAAACAAGATGAAACAAGGACAAGTGGACGTGTCACTCTTCATCCAAGTCTTGGACACGTTATTTATTTTTATTCCAGTTCTTCTACAGCACCTAAGGGAGACCTTGATTTAATGGCACCTGTACATGACAATAAACACATCGTATTCTATTGTTTCAGCTTGTCCTTTGGTCTTTAAGAGACACTGTCCCTGGTAAACGTCCTGTCCTCTGGTTGATCTACATTTAATGTCCCCTGAGTGTCTCTTGTGTCTGTGGAGTCAGTGGTGATCAAACCGTTCCATCTGAGGATGAATGAAGGTAATTATCTGATCCACCTCCTGATCTCATTCTCTCTGCTCAAAGCCTGGCAGCTATTTTATTCATGCGTCCTTTCTGTGCGTCCTCTCTGTGCGTCCTAGCGAGGCGTCTGATGGTTCAGCATCGTTTACTCTAACGTTTGTGTCCCTGTGTTCTTCCATCAGCCTGATCTAAATGAGCCTCGTCTGATCGTGGTCTGGCGCTTGGTGTGAACGCTGATGGAGTCACACTCCCAGTCTGAATTATTCATTCAGTCCGTCTCCGTCTGTGTCCTCCCCGCGTGCCTCTGGACGAGCTGATGAAACCATGTGATCAGGTTCATCATGTGTTATCTGGGAGCTTTACAAATGAAGCGTGAAGCTAAAGATCGTGTGAATCTTTTTGGAACTCGCTCCACTGAGATGAATCTAAACTTTTTAAACTCCACCACGGCTGCACCAACTTAGTGTTTTAACAGCAGCAGTTTGTGATGTCCACATGTTTTCTGTCTTAGCTGTGCTGAATAAAAAGAGGAGATCAACGTTTTTATTCCTGATTTCTAGATATAGGTTCGTTTGTTTCTGATGTATTGAAGCAAAGACAGAACCAGGACCGAGGGAAGTCTAGCAAAGAGGCCAGACCTCATTTCACTGGTCTCTCACTCATGAAGACAAAGACAGAAAAAGAAGACAGAGTCAATAACAGGTAGTGACTGGAATCACAATGCATCACATTATACAGGGAACCCAAGCACCGTTGGATCCTTGTCAGCCTTTATGAGTCCAGAAGTGGTCCCAGGAGGAGACCCCATCTTCTGTGTCCCCCTTTAATCTGTGCAGACTAAATGCATCTAAAACCAGGTCTTAACTCTCAGGCTTTTAAGTGTCTGTCTCTAAGTCAGATCTTTTCATAAACTACAAATGCACTCATGCAAACATTTCTTTAAAACGTTTTAAAATCCAAACGTAATAACAGAGAATGCATGTTAGAGGTCAGAGGAACCGTGGAACCACACCAACATGAAGCACCACTGCTGCGCTTAGCCATGCACATGCAGTTAAATCCAGATGTGGTTCTTTTGTTCCTAAATGAACGGATTGTCTAGCCGTTACCAGACCAGATAAATAAGCTCCTCCGTGAGCCGCTCCAGCTCATAAGGGCATGTCAGCTCTGTAAAGGGCAGCAGTGTCTAAAAGATCCTCACATTAAACTCCAAGGCTGTCTCTAGAAATGCCAGCGGTGGAGTCGTGAAGCAAAGTGGAAGTTTTTGTTTTTTATGGCTGGAAACAACACGATGCTACAAATGCTGCTTTTATTTCTGCTTTTAAATAAATAAATAATAAAAGTAAATCATCTTCGACCTGCACACGCTCCCTTTAGCCTCTGTGTATTAAAAGTTCAATTTATATTCTGTGCCGTCAACTTGAAGTGATTTGTGCGTCTTTAGCAGGTGTTTTAGGAGATAACCCAGCCGTGGTCACATACTGTAGCTCACCTCTCTCTCTCTCTGTACTGTACACACTGTTAATCTCCCAGGCTACAGATACAGCCTCTTCCACTTGCTTCAGACGCTCCGTCCCTCCTTTCATTATGATTATTTAATTATTTTTTTATCCTTCCATACTTTCCACCTGGATATTTACATGATCACCGTGTTCCTCCTCACTTCCTCAGACCAACTGGCTGAGTTTTTGAGTTTTACCACTGCAGCACTTCATGCTTTTTGCAGCATCATCTTGTGATATTTCCTCACAGTCACACTTTATATCATTACCAGGTTTATTTCATATTGTTTCAGCTTACAGAGCTTTTTTGTTTGCTGATAGGTTTGCTTCATCTTCAAACTTCTCTGTAGAAGTTGAGGAAAGGAAGCGTCTGCTGCTGCATCTCTTCAACGTTTAAACTAACAGAAGGCTGAGCAAAGTTTGATCAGTTACCTTCTCCATGGAAAGCAAAAGGCCTGTGCATTCACAGGGTAGTCTTTAAAAAAGCTTTAATGTGATGGAAGCACAGCTCTACATCGCACAATGCACAGTGAGATGTATTTTCTGTATCTGCAGCCAACAGTGGAAAAAAATGTCACACAGCACAGAATAAATATGCAGAGAAATAAACTAAAAGAACTGAAATGTCCTGCAGAGCAGAGCTTTTGAGGGCCAGGACGTCCCACCTGGTGCAGTTTCCCATCCAGGTGGTGATGCTCTCTATGGTGCAGGTGTAAAAGCTCCTAAGCACCTTGAGAGGAAGCTTAATGTCTCTAAAGGAGGTAGAGACTCTGTCTGGCCTTCATCATCATGGCAGCAGCAGCATCATCAGCAAACGTGATGGTGACGTTGGAGCCTTGGAGTCGTGTTGCAGCATCTGTAGTTTAAACAACAACGTGGTCGATTTGCAGCCACATTAAAATCATCCTAAAGTGGAAGGCCACCAGGAACGCTGCTCAGCTCTGATTGGACCGTACTCAGTGGACCAAACGTCTCCAACGGTGACAGCTGCACAAATACTGTGGTAAAATACATCTCTCTGCTTTTAGCCGTTAGTTTACTGAATAAAAGACGTAATCAAATACGTTTGGAAACGTTGACCCTCAATAGATCCATACGAGGAGCAGGACAGACTCAGACTGAGGTTAGATTTCATTTTGAGAAATTTAGGCCGTTTATTTCAGAACGTCCCAGATGAAGAGCGCCAAGTTTTATCAAATACTCTAAATACATCTTAGTGCACAGAGCCCACTTGACTTTGCACAAGAAAAATTACAATAAATAAAATCACGTGTGTGGCAAGATTGTTGTTTGTAAGTGATTAACCTCCAGAGAATTATCAGCCTATTCTGCAGCTTTAAGTCTTTCAGGTCTTATTTATCTGCAGAGTGCATCAGAAGCTCTAGAACCCAAGCATACAGAACCAACCACAGCAGACCGTCTGTAGCTGTGGAGTCAGTTATTGGAGACATGGAGCTAAACGAGATCAGCTGGAAGGAGTGAAATGTGACAAATCAAAATACTGTGAATGAAGCAGGCGATAAATCATCATGTAAGTTATGGAAGAAATAAACCGAGGTGCATCTCTTCTCAGAGGAGCCACTCTGTTTCCTGACATTGGTTTTGTTCTTTTGCTTCTCACAGCCACAGTCCTCCATATTCTCCCTCTGCTCTTGTATCTCTCCCTCCTGTCCTCTGCTTCCTAACCAGGTGCTTTGGGAGATAACTAACCTTACAGTCTGCTTTTATGCCACGGCTGAACTCCTTTTTTGCCTCCACCTTCTCTTCCTCGCGTTACGTTTTTCCATCCCTCTCCGTTTCGTCTCCTCATCCTCCTCTCTCCCTCCTTATCTCCCTCCAGGCCTCTCTGCCTCCTCCTTTCTCCATCACCTCTTCTTCTCCCCTGCCCATCTTTATTCCCGTCCAGCTCTCTCCTGTGTTTCACCAGTAATGGTGGGCTGCGTTTCATCTGACAAAGCTGGGCTTTTGTAGTGGCAGCCTGTTTACCATATCAAAGGCAGTGATGGCACGATAAGGCTGCTTAGATTAAGCAGGGACTCTTCACGAGAACAAGAGGAAGTGTGGAAACATGTGGTGCACAAAAACACATTTGAATAGGCCTCCATGTAGCATGCATGTGTTAACGTTTTCCTCTTGGGGTCGGCATTAAAATAAGACGTCTTTAAAGCTGGACGATAAAACAAGCCATATTTTCTGCAGGTTCTGGAGGAACATGGTCATGTGACTGCAGAGGTTCCAGTCCTGAGCTCTGTGTTAATGACCCGACAGGTTCCAGTTAATGCTTTGTTACCCATGAACAGCTGCATGATTTCTTTGCAGTATAGTCTGTATGTATTGTTTCCTC
The DNA here is from genome assembly GCA_005024645.1 of Planiliza haematocheilus. Taxonomy (NCBI): domain Eukaryota; kingdom Metazoa; phylum Chordata; class Actinopteri; order Mugiliformes; family Mugilidae; genus Planiliza; species Planiliza haematocheilus. The sequence goes on along the minus strand of SRSE01000392.1, from coordinate 54,513 downwards.
ATGCATCTGTGTGGTCCTCAATCTTTTCGGGTTTGTTAAAGGTGTGGAAATTTATTCAAATACCTCTCAGGTCTTTAATGTTTGTCACGGGTCTGGGGCAGAAAGCTCCATGTGTGTCTGCAAGAGACGGGGAGAGATAAAAATTTCATCTACTTGCCACCGCTCCTCAGAGACAGAATCGATCTTGCAAGAAGACAGAGCTGAAAATTGAAACGGTTAGATAGTCCTCTTCTTACGCTGCATGCTGAGGGGGAGGAGGGGGGGGGAGCAAGGAGGGAGGAAGGCCGTCGTCATCGTCACCAGGTCCCCACCTGAACACAGACGAGATGTCAGGGCTGCTCCGTCTACCATTCATTGGTTCCCCGCTCTCAAAGCTCTGCAGGAATCGGTTATTTTGTGCAAAGTCTTGTGCAACAAAACACAAACTTAATCAAATGCAAATGCTACCAAACTAACTCCAGACTAATACAAAACTACGTGATTAAATGAGAAGAAGCTGCAGTGTGACGCCTTTCAATCCATTTTGCAGACACCAGCTCGACTCACCTGCCATCTTTTTATTCAAGTCTGTTTTAGTTTTTAAAAGATGCAAGAGAGACTGATGTGGCTTTGATATGCTGAGAGCTGACGCCTGTGCGCCGTCTTCCCTTTGACACTTGTTAGACTCTAGTGCATCCACACACTCTCCGGCTCTAATTGGTCAGAGAGTGACCTCTGAACAACGGACACACAAAAGCTTCCCACACTTTCATCTTCCTCCTCCATTCGTCTTTATTTCCCTCCTGCTCCCTTTTAAGTCTTCGGCCCCTTTCAGCGTCGAACCTCTGCCGAGACCTTGACAAGTATCCTCTCACACACTTACACATAATCAGAGTCATCCTGATCTGCCACAACACTGAATACTAATCAGACATTTAGACGTGCTGCTTTGATCCCGGCTCATTTTCTAGAGGCTTTACGTAGTGACACTTTATCGTCAAGTAAAGGACGATGAATCAGCGCTGTAGTCTTCTACTGGTTACCATGAACCATTAAAACACAGAGAGGCTCCCTTTGTTTGGTTTGAGTTGTTTTTAAAAAACAAAAAGGGACTTTAAAGAGTCAGCTGATTGAAATAGAAGCTTCTGGAACAACTTTAGCCAGAGACTCAGGGTAAACTCTCACAAGGAGACGTGTTTCAACCAATACAGAGAAAAAGATGATGTGTATGACTGTTACCACGCTAAGCCCCGCCCACACACACAATCTGATTGGCCCAGCAGATCTTTGCAGGAGGAGACTCAGTTCCCAACAGAGAGACTCCAGACCAACTCTCCTCCACTGAGTGACTGATTATATTCTATCAGAGTAATTAGGAAACATTCAACTTTGCAAAGTGACAAATAAACTGACAATTTCTGACATTTGCTTTTCTGCTAAACATCCTTCAGTAATTGATGATTCATGGCGAATGCGCATCCATTTGATCGCATATAGCTAACGCTAGCTAGCTCTAAAAACAACCCAATAACCCTCAGTTTATTATTAATTATCCAGATGTTCATGCAGGACCTCTGGTCAGATCAGTGTTCTGTCAGAAAAGCTGTCAATGGATGAATTGTTTCATTAATGACAAAATCCTTTTTACTATTTATATATTTTTTTTTTTATTTACATTTCAGAGCCTGTACTTTCTTACTTTTACTTTAGTAAAGGTGTTGAATCAGTACTTTTACCAGAGTAATTTTTTACACAAGTATCTGTAGTTTTTTTTTTTCCCCCACCACTGTCCTTACTACAAAAAAAATCAAATAGTCTCCTGACCCAAAGCATCCTGCAGCAGCTAGCACCGGTGCCTCTAGTGTCTCACTAACAGGTGAAAGCTGATAAAGTCTTTGCAGGTGAGCTTAGTGAACTCAACCTGGTCCAGACTCAGACCAACAAACCTTCAGGAGACAAGTAACCAGCTGCTCAAAGTCAGCAGAGAGGTTTGATTCAGCTCAAATCAGTTTGATTTATATAGCGTCAATAACAATACAAACTGTCTCAAGGCGCTTTGTAAAATCTGGTCTGAAACCCCCAGAGCAGCTAACATGCTGTAGACTAGTAGCCGAGTTGCACAAGATAGAAGAAATAAGAGCACGTGAGCGCTGTGCAAGAGTGAAGAGAGTAGAGGATGAGCTCAGGGCGTGGTCCCCCAGCAGCCTGGGCCTATAGCAGCAGATAGAGGATGAGCTCAGGGCGTGGTCCCCCAGCAGCCTGGGCCTATAGCAGCAGATAGAGGATGAGCTCAGGGTGTGGTCCCCCAGCAGCCTGGGCCTATAGCAGCAGATAGAGGATGAGCTCAGGGCGTGGTCCCCCAGCAGCATAACTAAGGGATGGTTCAGACCAGATCTAACTTTAAACTTGATCAAAAAGGAAAGTCTTAAGGCTGACCTCAAAAGTAGAGAAGGCGTTTGCCTCCGATACCTCAAGGCTCTACCTCCCACTCTACATTTTTTCTAAATTCTAGGAACCACTAGTGCGCCTGCACTTTGAGGTTAAAGATCACAGGAAGTAACCACTGGCAGGTGAGCTGAGCTACTCACATGAAGTCTGAAATAAATCAGGACCCCTTTAAAAACCTGATGCAGAGATATGGGTCTGGGCACGGCTCCTGTCAGTCACGGTGGAACAGGGTTAACTCTGAAGGATGATGATGATGCAAGGCCATCTGTAACATGTGAAACTCACTTTTATAGTCTATAATCACAGTCTTTTCCTAAACTGAACTAGATTGCTGCTGATGCATAAAGGGAAACAGATTTGTGGATTCAAAGCCTCTAATCTCCGACTGCCATCCACGCCAGCCTCCTCCTGCTGAGGTGCTTCAGTGGCAGATAAACGCTGCCCGTGCAGGTTTCAACACTTTATGGAAAAATAACTCCCTGGACTGAGGGGTGGCCAAGTGCATTTTACCTTTTATTCTTTAACGTACAGGAGGAGGAGGCGTTCGTTGGCATGCCACCCCCACATGCTGACTGACAAGTGATGGTGGGAAGCAAAGCTCAAAAACACCTGAACGTGCTGAGAGTTTTACATACATTAGCATTTAAACGGAGAGAAACACACAGAGCCATTTATGCTCTGGGGTTTTAATTGTTGGTGCGTCTTGAAATTGCAGCAGAGAAACACAAAGCCACCTCCAACAGAGTTTTAAAACGTTTTAAAGAAATGTTTGTATGAGTGCATTTGTAGTTTATGAAAAGATCTGACTTAGAGACAGACATTTAAAAGCCTGAGAGTTAAGACCTGGTTTTAGATGCATTTAGTCGTGATGGTTGAGAGTATTTTAATGGACTAGTGAAAGCTTTCCAACAATAACAGGGCCTCATATGGATAGAAGTACGAGCTTAGAGAAAAAAGCACAAGTCCACAAAATGTCAGAACCTGAGAGTTTGATTCCTAATGTCTTAATTATTGTTCTAGTCAGGTTATTGCCTTCAGAGAAACAACTAACTGATAAGCTGTGCAATCATGGCCCTGATTGGTGTGTGTGTGTGCGTGCGTGCGTGCGTGCGTGCGTGCGTGAGGGCAGCGTGCAGTCGTGCACATCATTATGTTTGATATCACTGTTTTGTCTCCCGGCGATAAAAGCCAACATTTTCCTGCGCTGACATCCTCTAACCGTGCTCGCCTCACTGCCTTTTACTTTCTCCTCGATTGTTTCCAATTATCTTTCTTCTTCACTCGCACAGATTAAAAAGACTGTAACGCCGCACAGCAGACTGATTGGAGCCCGGGCTCGCAGACGAGCAAGTTAAAGTGTTGGAGTAAGCAATAAAGGCGAGGCAGAAAGGCTGGTGGAATACAAAAAGAAAAGATTTCTCTTGTTTCACTTCTTGATTTTGGTCCTTTAGCTTCATTCAGTCTTAGAATCACCAATGAACAGGGTTTCTCCTTGATTGATGTCAGCTTGGCTAACATCCTCCTCTCACCCATGGAGTCCAGAGACCAGTCCAGGACAGAGCCGGCCCGTCTCTCCACGTCCCTCTGCATACAGGATGGTAGCAGCCTCCATAGAGTCACAGCCTCCACAGAGTCACAGCCTCCATAGAGTGAGGAGCCGGTGGAGAAACAATCAAGAGGATCTAAATATAGAGCTTCACTCAGTGCAGGAGATGCACATCTAAGCAGGATATTATGACAGCGCTGTGACACATCGTACGCTCTCTCTGTGTGTGTGTGTGTAGCATGGTGTGCATGCACAGAGACCTGCCACATCACCTCCATACCATATGAGGCTGCACATCATGACTCTGCCACTTCTCCACAGCTTAATGTATCTCTGGCAGTTACAGAGAAGCTTGCAGACAGCTACACACATGCAAACTGGAAACTGGTTATTTAATGCTGGACTCTGGTCGACTCTGGTCTTTAAAAGCAAATAATGAACTCTTTAAGTGTTCTCTCATTGTGACTTGGTGCTGGAGTTGCACCCAGAAATCACTACACGTTTAACAGCAGCCACTTATTTGGTGCAGATTCACACGCAGTGCACACTTCAGCTCAGTGTGTGTAAACAGAAGGTGTTTCATGTAGCTTTGACATGAAGGGACTCATGAGCACGTTCTCTAAAATCAAAGGACAAATGCATAAAGAGATTTCTGCTGCAGGGAGAGGATTTAAAAGATGTCCATGTGTCTGAATGTGCAGGGCTGCTGAAACCATCAGCAACACTTGATGTTGATGTTGTTCTTTGTGTGTCATTCCTCTGACGCTTTGGTCATTTATTTCTGCAAATCATGGCAACTAAAGTTCTGCAGAACCAGCGTGTCTTTAGCCTCAGCTCCACTCATGCTCCACCTTTGACCCAGTTTGAATAAGCTGAGAGTTAAGGCTGATTTACTGCAGGACATAGACGCCATAACCGAGGTACGTACGAGCTCAGTCTGTCTCACTCTGGAACACCTTCACCCAAACTTTAGTCAGCGCTGTGTCTTTGTTTTAACCAGTCAAGTTAATTTTGTTTCTACTTCCTGCTTCACTTTCAACAATGACGACTGTACGGATGTTTGCACTCTGAAACCTCCTCAGTTAACCTTTCCTCCGTGTCTTCCGTCTTTATTAACCCAAAACAATCAATTAGAAAACTGCAGAGATGGAGAAACAGCCTTAAATATTAGAACACAAACACGCTGCTGCCAAGTGGACCAATCACAGCTCTTAAGGTCTGCAGCTCCATGGCATGTAGTTATATTTCTGAGGAGGTGCAGGTCAGGCTACAGCGCTAGGGTCTGGGCTGTCGCTGTAGCTTCTGCATCACTTTGACATCTAGACAGAGACACTCTCTCTTCAGAGTCAGTGTCCGTTTTGGGCCATGAAACGTGAAACATGGCAGCGTGAAGGAGAACCAGCTCTTTATGAACCATGATCATGATTATTATCCCTCCACCCTGCACCCCTACACACTCTTTCCCTCTCACAGTAACAGTGGAACTTTAATGTCCAGGTCATTTACCAGATTACAGAGCAGACCTGGTCATTTCACAGCTCTCTCAGCTCTATCCACAGTGTTCACCGGTACCTACACTCATATACAACAGAGGCTGTGGCCGTATACATGGAGGTAAAGAGACAAAGGCTGGGTTGAAGTCTAAGAGTATGCAGGAGTCTGTGTTAATCAATAAATGGAAAGAAAAGAGACACAGGTAATCAAACCATAAATCTGTAGATGCACAGGAGTGCTCTCTTGTTTTCTGTCCTATTCCTGCATGAACTAGAACAAAACGCAGACGGCGACACAATCATTTAGCTGCTAAAAGGATGCTTTCGCTCATATTAGGCCGACACTCGCCTCCATCTCAGTCGGGTAGAGGCGGTAATTTAGATGCGCTTCGTCTACATTTATATCGTTCAAGGAGGAAAGAAAAGAAGTCAAGAGGAAGTGAGATGGGTCCTGGAGGTCAAAGCTGCACGGTGTCACCTCTGGCTGCAGGTTTGAGGGCTTCACATTCTCCTCATGAAGACTCCTTCTCTTTGTTCATGTTGTGACTCAGAGAAAGGCAGAGACGTTTCAAAGACAGCAGCGACGTGACCGGCCAAGAGTGAATTCATTAATTACTATTCAGTTTATATTCAGCCCACTTTCTCTTTTTTCCTGAAACATTGCACATATGCAAATGCACGGACCTTAAGTAGGTCTGACAAACCAAGTTTTGCAATTTTGGTGACAACAGGACGGAGACCAGGTGCATGGACGAGGGGCTGAATATATTATCAGGAGGAGGAAGAGAAGCAGCTAATTAGATGCAGACCTCGACAGTATTTTGACTTTATATTTTAAACAGAAAGCGTCTGCACAGGTCTGATGTAGGTCAGCACCGGAGTTGAAATGTGACTTTTAGAGAAACACAGAACATCGTTCATGTTTACATTCTGACAGATGATCACGTTGCTGTTTAGGGACTTTTAAATATTTAATGAAGCTGCCGCGCTGCTATCCTTCCAAGCCTCAGCTGGTTCGAGTGTAAATGTGCCAAAAAGAGGCTCAGTCACTTCAGCAGACTGCAGCTCAGTCGCTGATGGTACACCTCCTTTAACAAGAAAAGGCCTTTAACCGTAGTGAACGCAGAGAAAAGGAAGGAGCTGTAAATCTCTGGAGACACTTTCTGACTTGCTGCTAAATGTGACTGAACACACTCACGCCCGGCGCTTTGAACACATTATTTCTCTTTGTCACTAGAACAAATCCACACAACTCTCTCTGAGCTTTCTTTCTTTCCTTCCTCCTTTCATCCTTTCTTCTTGAGTCAATTTGTTCCCCCCTCTTTCACCCCCGTCCTCTGGTATTTAATTAAGCCATCACTTGTTCTATTCCGCCTGAATTCAAACGTGTTTAGTGAAATTGGCTTGTAATGGCCCTTTTAAATTTTAAATCAAAGTATGTTAATGTTATTACTCCTTTCAACTACATTTTCCTTTTCCTCTACTTTTCTTTTTCTTCATCTTTTCCTTTTCTTGTCATTTGTGGCATTTCAATAAAGCAAACACATCGCAGTTTGTTGCACTAAGGAAATAACTGACAGCAGAGGCTTCATGCAGCGAGTGCACGAGAGGGCACGTATGCATTTAAACTCTGCACAGTAGAACACGGCTGACTGTACTGGCATTTGGAGCAAGTTGCTAAAATCATGCGTCTCTTTCTTGTCTGTTTAAATGAAAGCAACAGGAGAAGGGAAACGGCATGATTGAGACTGTAAACACAAGTGACAGGAGCTGGCATGGATAACAGTCCACCATAAAGCTGTAAATAATAAAGCTTTTCATCAAAGATTTTAGAGACAACTAAATTCATCACTGAAGCCGAAAACCCAATTTGTTGGGTGCTGTTTCTCTTTGTAGCTGGAAAATAATTGCTTGGACACCAACTGTTTAATGTCAGCAAGGAAAGACAGAAAGAGACAAACCACTGGGCTTTAGAGGATGGATAACAATATATACACACATTAAAATATTGAAAGTTTAGAGAGAAGAGTAGAGGACCTAGAAAAAACCCCAGTGGAACTCCACAAGTGAGCGGAGCATTTAGATAGACATCACAATTTTCTACTGAAGACAATACACTTAAACTGTGTTAGGACAACAAATAAAATGTTTAATTAGGCATTTAATTAAATCTTTGAGTGTCAAACATATCAGAAGCCAGAGAAGATTTAAAGCTGAACAAACAGTAGAGACCAGGGTAGAAGCATAAAAACTACACTGGAATCTGAGGTTTCTTAAGAAAAGCGTAAACAATGATGAAAAAAGCAAAGAGAATAAGGTTGAGGAGCCGTGGACAATAACCAGAATGTCTGAGAGTTTTGCAGGAGGAAGGATTTATAAATGCATGATACGGTTCGGCAGGAAGATTTCTTAAAGTGAGTCTGAAGATGCACAGAAACAGATTTGACAGAAAGACAACTTTTCTATTACAAAGTAGCAGCATTACTGAACACCCATCTACCCAAGAAAAACCAAAAGCAGATGCACTTAGCTCCCCACTATATAAAGCACTAGTGTCAACCACTGCAAATAAAAAAAAGGGGTGGTGTCTGCACTAAGAGCTGTAATTAATATAAATATAATCCACAGGTGCTGATCTTTTTACTCAATTTTACTCAAAACTAAATGTAATTAATCACATTTATTCATGTTTAACTCTGAGACCTTTAACACAAAAATAAACCAAATTTAAACCATTTACCTTCCTACCTCCCCCTCTCCTCAGTCCGTTTGGTTTCACCCAATCAGTCTGATTGAAGCACCTGGTCCTTGTTAGCTACATTCTCACAGGTGAGCCTCATCTCTGCTAATCAGCTCAGAAAGCAAACCACCTCTGACCCACTAATCCTGAATTTAATCATTTATCGGTTTTATTCATCTGGGGCTGTATGAACTGTGAACCTTTTTAATACCTGCAGCTGCCTCCACTTCTTCCAAAAACCCATAAACCTGGTTTCACTGTTAACATCAGAATAAAATCTAGGTTTAGAGGAGGGCTCAGGTCACAGCTTAAAGGATTTCTGAATTTACTTTCCCATGAATTTGAGCAGCTATAAATGATTGATAAAACATTCTTGCAGTTGGATTGGGTTTCTTTTTTTTTTTTTTGTCTTTTACAGCAGCAGATTGACTCGGCTGATTCTTTACTGCTGCTTTACTGACTCACTGATTGTTAGACAGATTCTGTTTTTGTTGCTAAGCCAATAAAACACCTGCAGCTAATAAAATCACTTCCACTCTCAGGACAGTATTTTTCTTTAGGTGGGTGTTTCCATCAGTTTGCAGCACAGCTAGACTCAGCTTTGAAATAAATCACGACTCCCTGCAAAACAATGGGTGAAGGTGGTGCCGAGTTTTGTTTGTCAGAAATGTGCAAACACAAATTGTTGATAGTTAAAGCCGTGATTTATGTTCTTCCACTATTTCTACCGTTATCTCATTTTAGGGCAAATATGCAGAGAAATACTGGCTTCCAACCAGCTGGTCTAGGTGTCATAATGTTGTGGCTGACTGAATGTAGCCCCTGTAAAGCTACCCCACTCTTCTTTTTCTGACTTCCCTCTCGATTTATGTTTACATTCCCATAGGGACCCTTCCCATAATGTGTTCAGTCTTTTATATGTGATAAAATAAAAACACTTTTTATGGGAAATAAGACCCAAGTTAGAAAGTCCTGAATTTATCCTTTCATCCAGTTGAGAGCGAGCCGAGAGTTAAGGCCTGAGCAGCCTTGAACAGCCAGGTATCCGACAGCAGCAGCAGCAGCAGCAGCAGCAGCAGCAGCCAGCGTGCACGGCGGCACCTAAAGCCTTGTAACTCATAATGGCTTCTCAGGAACAGAGCGTGCTGCAGAAGCCTCGACTGAAGCAAATCCTCCGTGTCTCTACCTCAAGGCCATGCTTTGCTTCCCCCCCTCAGCTTTTTAAAAGACATTTTAATCAGTATACTTCAGAGCACACAGACTTTGAATGATGCATGAACCGTCTGAATAATATGTTGGATAAATAATGCACCTTTTTTTTTAGCAATAATTTTGGTGACACTCACTAGAAAGAATCTGCTCATTTTAGTTATATAATCATTTTGAGCTGGAAACATAAACTCTTGTTAAACTCTGAAGGGTGCAAAAAAGATATACCGAGATAACCTGTAGCTCATTTAGTCCTCGAAGCTGAAACTATTTTCTGTCAGAACACGATCTTTCCCCTTTGACACAGGAATAACTTCTGCATTAAAGCAGCAGAGAGGACTGAAGGAGTGAAACTACTGCTCTGTGTTCTCTCTTCCATCCCTCCCTCTGTGCACAAGAAGAAAACAGTATGCATGCTTGTTGATGCGTGAGCTGGGTTTGGTAAAGTGTGTGTGTGTGTGTGTGTGTGTGTGTGTGTGACGGAGAGGAAGAGAGGGTGAGGAGGGTGCATGCTGGTGTGACACACAGCAGTCACTGTCTGATGCATCTTTACCCTGGCTCCAAATCAAAAACACTTGTACTGTATCCCCTCAGGGAGCGAGCAGACAGCAGTAGACTGGCAGAGACACAGAGAGGAAGAACGAGGAGGGAGATAGAAGAAAGAAAGAGAGAGAGAAAGAGAAAAGGAAGAACACGTGCAAAGGTGAAAATGCAAAAGGACAGACTGATGCATGTGGAAGGAGATGAGGGAGAAAAGATGGGAGAGAAAATTGATTCTTTGAATGAAGACAGATGGACGGACAAGAGATGAGGTGGAACAGGAGAAGAAGACAAAATTATGAATTATAAGAGGAAACTCATAATAGGAGGCTCAGAGAAGGATGGCTCACAAAAGACACTCAGACAGAAGGGGAAATGAAGGCTGTCTGGATCAAAAATGTTGCACTTGAACGCACCACAAAGACTATAGCCAATGACCAGCTGCTACATACAGCCTGGAAATAACTCTTCATACCAGCAGGTGGCAGTTGTCTAATGCAGTAAGCTAATGTTAGCTGGGAAGCTATGAAGAGCTACTCTTAGCTGGGAGGCTAAGGAAGCTAGGAAGAGCTAGGTGAGAACCTAGGAAGCTAATAAGAGCTATTGTTATCTGAGAGACTAGGAAGAGTCACTGCTAGCTGGGAGGCTAGGAAGCTAGGAAGGGCTACTATTAGCTGGAAAGCTGAGAAGAGCTTCTATTAGCAAGGAAGCTAGGAAGAGAGGAAGAACTACTGTTAGCTAGGAAGCTAGGAAGGGCTACTATTAGCTGAGAAGCTAGGTCGCTAGTTAGATCTCCAAACCATCATTCAGAGTTGTCCTCTCCTTACCTAGCTGATCAGTTGCTCTACATTTCATTGTTTCTAGATCATGACGATGTTGAGGAAACATTTCTGGATGTGAACGTTCACATGCGATTAAAGTGAGAAATGAGACGAGCATCCTGAACAACCAATCAGAGTCACCTCTCTGAGAAAAGTCCAGCTAGAAAGTCCACTATATGCTAACCCACGGCTCTACACCAGCAAACGGCCTTTAGGGGAAAGAGGTGAGATTTAGTCATGTTGGTGTTGTATGACATTCCCACAGAGCTGCTTCCTCTCTCCCCAGCTCACACGTCTACTAAAGGTCAAACAGATTGTGTGAGTTTGTACTTTATGTGCGAACTGTTCTCCTCTCGGCTTAAAGTCACACCAGGTGAGCTGAAAACACGTCTGGGTCTGTGTGTTTGGGCTCTTTACTTACAGTAAGGTGGTGAATCTGACACAAAAGGACAGAAATGGTTCAATCTCACTAAAATAATCCAATAAGTCTAAGGGCTGATGTTCACATAAGTAATTACATGCCCCCTCCTAAAAAAAAAAGTTATTTGTGTCATTCTTTCCGGCCCCCCTCCGCTCCCCTCCCCTCTCCTTTCACTTCCTCCATTCCAGTCATCTAATTTTATATTTTCCTAATTAATTCTCTTGATTCATTAGGGATGGAGAAGAGGAGGGAGCAGAGGAGTGAGGGATGAGAGAGGAGTGGAGCATCTTGCCATCTGCATTTCTCCCCTGCAGGGCAAAGCCATGAGTCTGTCTCTCCAAACTGCAGCGGGAAAAAAAATAAAATCCTCGGTGCACTGAAATAATAAAGAGGGGGAACTAAAACGAGACCAATCAAAGGAGGGAAATAACAAGAGTGAACTCAGCGAAAGGCAGCGTGACCTCCCCTGCCTCCCCCTCTAACCCCGACTGTTTCACTGCTACCTCCTCGAGTTCCAGCTCCCTCATCTCACCCCCATCAACAGCATTTTTGCATTCGCGTCATGTGTTATTTTGAGATTGGTTTCTGAAAGAGCAATGGAAATGTTCAGACAAAGAGGGGGGACGGTGGTGGGATGGACAGAGACGGAGAGCAGGCACATAAAGTTATAAATATAAAGGGAGGGAGGGGGAGGCATTAAAGATTCAAACTGTGAGATGGAGACAAAAACTATGGTGACAGAAGAATGGGATCTCCATCTATCTGCTCGGCTCTTTGGGTTTCAGAAAAAAGTTTAAAGAGGAATGTGATGCACGGCGCTGGAGAGTGTTGACTCGGTGAATGCAAACATCCACAGCTCTCTGGGACGGCGTGACAATGACAGCCCTCATGATTTTATCACCGCAGGCACAGAGAGGCTTTATCCTGTTTTGCTATTCTGTTTAGATTTTTTTTATTTTTTTTTCCAGAGGCTTTCGTTCCCACGGTAACGTCCAAGGCTCGCTGAAAGATACGACCGTGAATTATCCTAAAATATGACGAGGAGTTCAGCTAATATCCAGGATTTACTGCGAGCATGAAAACACAATCGATCTGGTGCTCGCTGATAAAATGGCAGACGCTGCTGAAATAAATGATTCATTCCGTATTATCAATATTATTATCGTGCATTCATTTTTATCGTATTCTTCATGTGGCACTTCCTATTAGCACAAACTTTATTCATCAACTGGAAAATGTAATTTGATTTGCTGTGTCTAGACTAAAAGGTTGCACTTGAATGCACCACGGCAGCCTGGTACAGCTGGGAGGCTGGGGACCGAGGAAGATCTACAGTTAGCTGGGAGGCTAGGCTACAAGGATGAGCAACTATAAGCTGGGAGATTAGGGAACTAGGAAGAGCTACAATTAGCTGGGAAGCTAGGGAGAGCTACTATTAGCTGGGAGGCTAGGAAGAGGTACTGTTAGGAAGCTAGGAAGAACAAGGAAGAGATACAAGGAAGAGCTACTATTAGCTTTCTTGTTATAGAAAATAAAACAAAAACAAAATGAAACTGTAAAATTAGCTAAATTATAACAGTTAATCTATAACGTTAGATGTGACATATCTTCACATATCTTCCTCTCCTGCTGTTAAACCGTCCAATCACAACACAACAGAAGCAGCAGATGTTTAAATGAGTTCCAGGAATAATCATAACTCCTTTCAGACAGGATTTACTCCTCAGATGGAGAAGCATAATAAGAACTCCTGTGCTGACAATTGTGAAACCACCTGTATGATAAGATCAGGCATTCTTATTCTGCATGGGATGCTGTTCAGTGGAGTGAGGTTTTCATGGGGGGGCCTCCTGTGGATCGTCCTGAAGAGCCCCTGAAGGGTAACCAGCATCTCTGTGTGTCAGGGATAACGCTGACAGACCGGGCGACGGCTGCTGCTGCTAAAAGTTTGGACAAGCAAGGACGAGGAAGGAGAGAGCCGCCCGCCGAGGACAGATTGGGAACAAACAGATTGCAGTCCTTGTCTGATTGTGGTTGAGTCAGTGCTGTCATAGCCCTCTAACACCTGTGCACACACAAACCGATGCTACCGAAAGCAGAATGCCAAGTAGAGCTGAGTGGCATTTTATCTGTGAAGCAGGAGTCAGAAAACAGAAGGTGCAGTCACCTCCTGGGACGTCTGAATGATGACCTGGAAGATTTTATTATTATCATTATTTGTCTGAGCAGGGAAGGTTGGAGGCCTCCACCCTCACATCACCTGGATCTCATTACTGCTTACAGGTACAAATGCAGCAGTTATATCTACTGTAGGCACCGATCAGCCACAACATTATGACCTCTCTCCGATGAGTCACCATAAGGGAGACCTGCACAATATTAGGAAGGTGGTCATAATGATATGTCTGATCTGTGTATCTAACTTTTGCAAGGTTGAAGTTGCATAGACGAACTGTCTACATATAAAGTGATTTTCTGTTTCTCCGTCTCTAGTTGACATCTCAGGCTCTGGTTTTCTAGATGCTCCGGTGGATTTGGTGGTAGGAGCCAAAATGGCAGATGGTTTCCTTCAGGTAAAAGTCGTGTGTTAACCACCTGGATCAGTTGCTCCCGTCGCTCCTCAAAGTTCAGCTCAGTTCAGCTTTGCACCGGTCACGTCTCTTAAGTTTTTTTTTTTTCCTCCTTTCATCACTACGGCTCCCTGAGTTTCATCATCCTTCACATCGCTGCCGGTCTCTTCCTGTGTGTACGCCCCGTATTCATTTAACGGCTGGGTGACTTTACACAGGGAACGTAAAGTTATAATGAAAGGATGAGGCCGTTGGGAATATCAACGTTTGCCTCAGACATCTTATAAAATTAAAGCTCAATACGAATAAATTACAAAAACGTCATCAAACGCGTCACAAACCATGAGAAAGAAAAATCCACTTATAAGGATGTGAATTAAGAAGACGATGAACATAATGCATTACATTTTATATGTAATATACTAATGAAAGTATCTTTACTTTTCATATTCTGCTCTTTATTATCTCTGCAGCAGCTGACACCAAGGTGAAGCAGGCCTGTGTGCTGTAGTTTGCTCTGTGGAAAGCATTTAAATTATTTCTATATAAAAGACTGAACAATTCTGCATCAGAATGTAAATAAAGTGCTGAGATATTTAAATTAAAAATGGATGGAAAATGAACTTAATGAGCAGACGAGCTGCAGCCATGCACTCGTTGACCTGCAGCGTCCCAGATGTTGGTGAGACGTGGCATCTCTGCACGGTGAGTAATACCTTCAGTCACCCAGGAGGGAGGGAGGGACGGGGGGGACGGGGTGTCGGGAAGGAACAAAGGAATCTGATCTCACGTCATTTGGATCCATTATGTTTCAACTGATGCAGAGCTGCAAGCTGCTGGAGAGTCCTACGCCATCGGTGCATCTGTGCAGGAGCAGAATCAGTTCCCAACAGACAGACTCCAGATAAACTTTCTGCCACAACCTCTGTCGGTGTTGGAGTCTTTCTTTCATGCTAGACAGACACTGAGTAATGACGTCTCCTATATATTCAAATTCACAAAGTCACTGTTGAGAATAGAAATGTTTAAAGCATCATTCTGTCTCATTACAGCATTATTTAAACGTATAGGCTCCGTGGAAACGCTTCCCCTCGTCGCCAGTTTGAATTCCCCGTGTGTCTGTGTGTGATGAGTAGTGACGGCGCTGACAGTGGGTCCCAACATGATAATAGCTTTCTGTATAAGCAGGGACGCAACCATCTGCAAGCCCCAGCTCCTTCCAAACACTGGCTGTTTAAAATGCAGAGAGCCTTTGTCTTTAGGAAGGTCAACGCTCTCTACCTCTCTCTCTCTCCTCTGCAGAACAGCTAACTAATGTGACAAACTGTTCTTGATGCCCGGTGACGTAAAACTGGGAGTGTGGGTGTTAGAAGTGGATGGGGAGGGGTGCAAGAGGGAAGGAGGAAGGGTGAGAGCGAAAAGACCAAAAAAAAAGAAAAATAAATAAGTGCACAAATGAACGGGCGTATATGGAGATCTAAAAATACTGAGGGAGATAAGAGAGAGTGGAGCTTTCTGCGTATCGTTGCCACAGCTCAGTGCTCGGTGCTCATTCTTTATCGGATCCCACATGAGTGTTTCACATCACGGATGCATGTGCACATGCTCGGTGGTGATGTCCCATCAGAGGCTGGCGAGTGGAGACGGTGACCTGGAAACGATGATCTGACGAGGCTCCAGTGCCCTGATTGATGTGTGTTTGTGTGTTTTCTGTCTCCTCTCTGTGGCTTTTCCTCTAAGTTTCTTTTTTTCCCTTTTTTCTTTGTGAGACTAAAACGCAGAGCTCCAACTCTCTGTGAAGTATAAAAGTAATTCTTTGCATCAACGTGATGGACCAGTTTCTTGCCTCGACGAGCACTCGACAGTCAAAACAAAACATGCTTCTGTTCCGTCTCGTTTTATTCTTCGTGTTGACGGTTCCACATCTTCTCATCACACACACCAAAGAAGAATCAGATGTTGGGTTTAGGTCAGAGGTGGTACCTGGGTAGACCGGTCAGAAGCAGGAGGACTCATTCATGCACGTCATGCTCGTTCCACAGCGTCAGCAGCTCTTCACAAACGTGGCAGGATGACGCCTGCTCCGACTGATTCTGACATATTTATTAATCCATGTGTCATCTGGAAAATCTTTGCATATATAAAAGGTCACCGTGGAGAGAAGTTATATTAGACGGGCAGATGGAATAAGGGATCAGTGAGTGGAAGGAAATGTCACTACTATAAATGAAAGTAAAGGCCTCTGGCTAGTGGTTGCTCGCCAGTGGCTGAACTCATTCCATCATTTCCATCTCTCTGTTTCATTATTTGTTTGGGAGGTAGAAGCTAATGTTCCTCTCTGTTCTGTTGTTGGGTTAAATGGAGATGGAGTGTTGTCCTGCTCCTGCAAAGAGGTGTCAATCAAAGAAAGCCACGCCCCTTAATTCTGCAGAACTTTAAGCCTTGATCTAATTTAATGAGGTGAGTTCATCGTGAGCAGAAGAAAACATATTTATTTCTGCTGTAAAGTTGATAATGTGGAGGTTGAAGCCTCTAGTGGACATTAGAGGAACTGCAGGCTTAAATGAAAATATAATGATCCAAACCTTGAGACATGATGAGGAGCAATCACCTGGTGAGGAGGAGGAGGAGGAGGAGGAGGAGGAGGAGGAGGAGGAGGAGGAGGAGGAGGAGGAGGAGGAGAGCTCTGTTGATCTGTGAGCTTCATCCTTCATGAAGACATGCACATTTATATTTGACTGTCCTAAGAGAAACTGAAACGCCTGTCCTTAGATTACCTACGTGTGTAGAAGGATGCCTCTTGGTTTGATTTATTATACAGAGTCTGATTAAAGCCGCGGTGATTCCTCTCATCTAGATGTTATTATCCGTTCGAATGACGAGACGTCCAGAGTCCAGGACAAACGGACGAGGTGTCTGCACGATCTCTGCATGATGAGACGTGAGAACAAGAACCGTTGGACTGTTAGAAACATCTGAACATCTAAACTCTCTGTGATAAATTGCAAATAGCATGTTTCCTTCAGAGTTCAGTGCCAAAATAATCCAAATGAATTATTTATTTCACTTAAAACGTGGTTGTGTCGAGATACATTTGGTTGGAGGGGCATGAAGATGAAGCATAGAAAGCTTTTACTATAAAAGAAAAATAACTTAGAATATTAGTGGAGGAGCTGGTGGAGGAGCAGGTGATGACTGGAGGAGGCCTCCAGACGTTTAGGGAACGGATCAATCCGTGGATGTGCCGCTCTGCTTCTTGGTATATTAAATATGAATCTCTGAGAGCTTTGGCATTTGTGGATTTAAGAGAAAAGAACATTATGTGTTTAATTGTGTTTGTGTGGGAAGGTACGCGTCGTGCTGCAGCCAGCTTTTCCTCGTTCAACTTTAAACGGACGTCTTTGTGTTTGGACGTGCCTCTGTGATATACCCTCCACGTCTCTTATCACCTTTATTTATTTATTTATTTATTTATTTACTGTGTGAAGGGAGGATGCAGGCGTACTTGTGAGAGTTTGTTTCCCTCAGCGTGTCGTTCGCTCTGGAGCTAAAAGAAGATGCTGAGCGGCGATAACCAGCGTGAATGACTAATTAGAGCTGGTGGCAGGCAGAGAGGCTGCCTCTGCCACTTCACTCTGAATGGGCCTTTGATGCTGGATCCAAGCAGTGTGTTGGTGGGACGCTCTCAGACACACACTCATGTAAAGAGGACGCGCGTCCACACACAGATGTATATGAGACACTGTTTAGCCTCAGCCTTATTCTCTTTTATCCTGTATTATAATCCAGATTACACCGTGTTTACCTTCAGTCTGACTTGAAAAGAGCACAGCAGGCTGACTTCCACTGACCCACTTTCCTCTGTAGCTCTTCATTAATTAATTGTGATATTTGAATCCCTACGTACCTATTTGAAACACATACTTACATCCACATGTGTTTGGACACGGACACTGAGTCACTAAAACATATTCCAGTTCCACTTATGGAATGAATTTGAGGGTATTCACATCCAGGTTCAGGACTCACAGCCCTTCTCTTTCTTAGATGAATCGTGATCGGATAATGACCCAAAATAATACCACAAAAGCACGAGTGCATTTCCCTTCAACAGCAGACGCAGTAAAGCCCCGGACAAAGCTGCACCAAGGAGGAGACCTGCTCTTTGATGACATGCACGTCTTATTTTGTGATTATCTTCATGAAAACGGTTCTAACTTTCCTGCACTTTAGATGTGGATACCCTCAGATTAAAGCTCAGAGCCTGACCTTTAAGAGCATCTTCATGTGCAACTTGAGAAACAGCTGTCACTTTTGTTTTGTGTGCTCAAAAAAATGAAAACATGCACATTTCTCCGCATCCGAGTAAAGGCCTCAGATAGAGTCTTAAAGCATAAACCATCAGAAACCAATGCAATAAGAAAATACAGCTTATTAGTATAAACAAATAGATTTAAGACCATAAAAAATATAAATCTGACTCTGCAGTGCAGATACGAAACATGTGAAAGTGTGACAGTAAATGCAGCATTTTACTTCTTGCAGAGCAGATCTCTCTATTTCATTCTTTTCTCTGCTGAACATTCCCAACCCTAAAACACACACATGCAGTCCTGCTAATACTCAGCTGTTTAAAAACTGCTGCTCTACTTTATAGCAGCAGCAGCAGCAGCAGGTAATGTGTAGCTCACACTGCCCCCAGCAGGCTGTGGTGAGCGCTGCAGCTCAACCTGACGAGGCCGGCAGCTGCAGCAGCAGCAGCAGCAGCAGCAGCACTCGTGACTTCTCTGCTGTGAGATGACGCAATGTGAGGCTAGACAATAGATGTACATGTGATACACAACAACTCCCCACGACACAGAGACAGACGCAGGTTTAGAATACCACAGGAAAATAAATGTAGACAGATAAATAGATTATTGACATAATTAGAGGAATGAAGCTTCCTCTGCTGAACACTTTCCTCCATCAACTCATCCGTTCATCCATTCATGACAGCGTGTGTGTGTGTGTGTGTGTGTGTGTACACGTGTGTCAGTGTGATATGACCTGACTCACCACAATCCAGTCCAGCAGCCGTGATCTGTGGCATCCATCAAACCAGCACACACACACATTTAGAGTACTTGCCATCTTGATCTGAGTGCAATCCAGCAGAGGTTGCCAGAAGGAAAGGTCGAACTGCAATCACTCATAAGATTCACACACACACACACACACACACACACACACACACACACACACACACGGTCCTCATACAGTGCCGGCATGCACCTGCTCCTCAGCATCTATTAGAGAGGTAACAGTAAATGTAGGCTTCTAGGACAAAGCAGATTCACACCACACCACAGCTGGTGTTCTACAAGAAATGAAAAAGCACCAAACCCACCGTGCTACACACCTAACACACTTCACTGGGTTTAAAGACGTTAAACTTTATTTGCTTTATGTGCATCCCTCTCAGTACCACCAGGGACAACGTTCAGAAACAGTTTAGTTCAGTAAAATTATGAAATAGAAACAAGATGGACTAAAAAACTTCTATGTGATGTGTTTTTGTGTAGAATTTAACAAAAACCCAAAAGCTAAGATATGCTAACATGATGTTCCTGATGTTGTATTCTGAATAGAGAGATCATTTAACTCTCAGATCCTAAACCATTGACTTGTCCTTTAATGTCTCACGTGTGCAACTCTGACCTCACTGTGGAAACACACAGACAACATCAATGTCCCTGTTAGTGTCCAGTCCTGAACTGGTAGAGTAGAAGAAGGACATTCCTTTGAAGACACCAGCTCAACTTTACTGCTGTACCGTGATGCTTTAAATACAAGTTGAATAGTCGCAGATCAGGTGGCAGTAACAACATGGACGCCTCCTAGAAGAGAGGTGAGGATCCCAGTGGGTCCAATGCATCTGAAAAGGCTAATGCTAACGCTAGCAGAGGAACGGTCTATATCTTCTGGACAGCAGTTAGCTAACAACTTCAGGAAACGTGCTGTGGTAACAGAGAGAAGGAGGCTGCACATCAACTATCTGATAAAGTTATTAGAGCTTTAGCTGCAGAGAAATATCTGTTACACTAACACACTGTGAAGTACTATTAAACACTATTGACTGCACAGATTTATATAGTAAACTAAACATATCTGCAACGTACAGTATTGATAACCTCATGTGTTCATGTTCAGTTCTGTTGTGTTGTATTAGTTGACATTGTTGCTGTGCACGTTTTTTGTCCTTGATGTCAGTGAATGCACCATGTGAGAGATGGAAGTTATTGTAGAGCTGAGAGTGTTTATTTACGTTTGTGTTCAAGCTTCAATAAACTCACAGAAGAGCCTCCACGGCGTCTTTTGATATACGCTATAAAATGTTTTCAGGTCAAGAAACTAGAATTCATTACTTTCTGCTGTGTGCTTATGTGTGACGTCATTAATGAACCCCTAATAACGTCCAGATCAGACTGGAAAAACCTTCTCTGAGCCGAGGAGGTGGACTGAGATTTAATCTGACATCTATTTACAATACAGTCCTAACTTCTGTCCCCAAGAAGATTCATCCTCATTCACACCTTGACACTGGAGCCTCTGACTGACCCCCTAACGGCAAGTAAGTATCTAGCGATTAACGGACTCTAGTCACTACACCCTCAGATGTTCCTGTTAAACCCTAACCTCAACTGATGAAACGTCTTCTCAAAAAACAAATCAAGTTTCCTTTTTTTGAAATGCTCTTTTGGACCATGACCTAGATGACTGAGAACCTTCACAAACACGAGAAGAAGAAGACGACCAAGATGTCTCCATGTCTCCCTCGTCTCTGTCCACATTGATTCCATTGTGCTTCATCTTGTTTTCTGGAAACTCCTCACCTGTGACTGAGGTGGTAACATGATGCCGTTTTACTCAGGTTATTGATGGAACACTTGTGTCAGTGGAAACGTAGGCGTTGTTTACCACCTAAAAAATATAACAACATAAAGACAGACCAGAGAGGTTTTCAAAGGGCGACAGTGGAGTCACGGACGGAGAAAACACAGAATCAAAGAGAATATGTTGTTGGGAACCACGCGGCGAGATGTGATGAAAGTGCGGCGGAGGAGAGCGTGAGAACACAGAGACGGTTTGTGTCGTGGCGTGGATCCGTGCGCTGCTCATCTGAGTGTGTTCGCAACTGTTCGCTGAGTCCTCTTATTTGAGAGTGATTAGTCAAAGCCCTGGGTTTGACACAATGAGATCAACGGCGCTGAGGAGAAGGCATACATTACTGTTCTAGGCCACCACACACACACACACACACACACACACACACACTTTCTAAAGGCTGCATGCACAGAGAGGCACAGACGCAACAGTGACGTCCGAGCACACAGCGTTTTGTCAGTCACACACATGAAGGCGTTAGAGTTTCTGTTTTCATGGATCCTGCTTCTATCACGCTGTAGCCACAGTTTATTTAATCATGACCCTTCATATTGTTTATTACGTTTTGCATCGTTGCTTGAGGACCTCACAGGATTGATTTCTTTATATTGATTGTGATTTCATTATCAGCTCCTGCTCTTATTGTTTATGACTGCCTCAGTGCGAGAGGGAATTTTGCTTCGTGTCTTTGTTCACAGCGGGACAGACGTGCACCAAATAGCAAACCTGCACATCACCCACGGCTCAGAGAGTCTAGAGAACATTACCAAACGAGAAATCAGGGTTATGATAGGTAATGCTTCCCTCTTTCTCCTGTCTCTGTCTTCTTCCTCATCCCCAAACGTCTGCCTTCCTGCATCACTCTGAGGAATAAAGAATGAAATTTCCGCCCGTTCCGGTTTGCCTCCCTCCTCTTCTTCTTCCTCCTTCTGTTCCCTTTCCTCCCCCGTTCCTCCCTGTCTCTTATGTGAAGGTCACCGCAGTGTGTGAAGTTCAAATAAAGTTCAAACCCTGCAGGAGGACGGGTTCGCGTGCACGATGGAGGCGAGAACCTGAAAGTTTAGCACAGATAGTCGACATCTTCTGTCCTTTGGTAGTTTCGTCTCCTTTCGTTTGATCTGGATGGAGACCTGTGCAAAAGAACGTCTCCAAACCTTTCCTCTCAGTGTCAGAGACGGCAGAATAATCCATCCTGAGGAAGAAACGACAGCAGGTTATTGGTCAAAGAGGAGGAGACAGCTAGCAACCTGTCACTCAAAGTAACCACGCCCCTTATTTCTGCAGAACATTGATCCAGAGTTTCACTGGACCTTTAGTACCAGGCTGTTAACATGTTCTTTTCTGGTTTAACATGGCGTTCTGGGGGGACGCCAGCCTCAGGTGGACGTCACATGACCTGCCGTTTCTCCAGAGTTCACTGCCAGATCTCGCCTCAGCCACCAGTGCTTCTGTTCCCGTTGGATCACGCAGGTTATTTGAGGGTCAGCAGCATCAATCACTGCCCGGTTAATTCATAATTGATCTATCGACAGAAATCAATTAGAAGTGGCGCGTGCGGGGAGCGACTCTGCCATAGGTACGCTGACGCATGTGCCGCTGTGGAGTTTGTGTCTCGGTGCCACAGAAGGATGTATGGATTTTAGCTGCCTCACTGCCTAAGTGGGACACTCAAAATAGCTCCTCGGGCCTCGCATCAAGGACACATCCCACTGTAATTTACCATGTGGGTGTGAGTCTGACTTTGAAAGTGCAGTCATTTGCGTGTGTGTGTCTAAACCTATAGACGTGCATAGCAGCATCTGTGCACTAATGTCAGTGGACCTGATATTATTCAGCGTCAGGTGTTCCTCATCGTCTCATACCGCTCCAGTCTGGCTGAAGTAATGCTTGGCTGTCCAACGAGCTGCAGCCACTTCATCACACTGTTTAAAGTCCAGTGTTTTGAGGCGTGATCGTAGTTTGCTTCTATTAGCTGCTGCACGTTTGCCTCCACGCTAATTTGAACAACAGATCAATTCAGATTCACGGCCGCGCTGCAGTCGTAATAAACGCTTTGACTTTTATCTCCAGTAAAGTGTTGGTGTTCTTCTTCTGCAGATTTCCCTGAAGGCCGAGCACTGGAGAACAAATATGGATTTTTTTACATGTTGTTAATTGTGTTCTAATTAAAACTTCCTTTTCAAGATGATTTATATATTTTTACACGGTTAATAACCTTCATGATGGTGGGTGGACTGCATTAAATCAGCTCTTTGCAGCAGAGCATGCACTACTACTACTACTACTACTACTACTACTACTACTACTACTGAACAGCTGCTTTACCACGACTGTAATAAGTCAGTCAGTATGAGGGCAGGGTGAGCGTTAAATGTCAAAGAGGTGGAGCCTGAGTGGAGCGGAGGCTAAAGAAGCCACGCCCCTTAACTCTGCAGAAGTTTGGTATAATTAAAATAGAAGAGTTAAAAGGAGAAATTAGCTCCAGAGAGCAAAACTGTTCCACTAACAAAGACTCTAGACCACAGGTGTCAAACATACGGCTGATCTGGGTCTAATCTGGGTCTAATCCGTGTCTAATCTGGGTCTAATCTAGTTCTTCTGTGCAGTTTTAGTCAGAGAAGTGGACAGACACAACACTGAGACCCCAGGACTAAACAGCAGACAGCAATGAGCCCAAATTACATTTATTTCTCTTACTTACAGATTATTGTTCCATTATGTTTCTGGTCCTGCCTCTTTGAGGTCAAACTGGGCTGAATGAGTTTGACCCTCGTGCTCTCCATCAACCAGCTGAGCTACGGTGGACGACCTGATACTGAGCTCACCATGAAATAAATGATGATTCATGAGAGAAGCAACGAGGAACAAGAAAAGCAAGAATCTGATTTCTACATTAACGGCTGCTTTCCTTTTAGCTGAGCTCTTTCTAGACACACTGGTCCTGTCTGACAATTAATGGAACTCATTAAGGGTATCAAATGAAACCGTGTGCATTCAGAAAATAAAGAAATTAAGACGTTAAAAGGGGACTGCATGAATCATTTTTAAAGAATATAAATAAACTCAAGTGGGTTCTAATCCATGGTTCTACTGGTTCCTCTCTGTGTGTAGTCTGCGTGGGTTCTCTCCAGGTTCTCCAGCTTCCTCCCACCGTCTAAAGACATGCTGCTTAGGTTCATTGGTGATTGCATGAGTCCTGTTTGCATGTGGACGCTACTTGTTGCTGGTGCAGGAGGGACGGGATAGAGTATTTAAAGAAAATAAACTGAAGAGCTATGAAACAATGCAGACTTTTAAAGATTATAAACCTGGTTCTATCTGGGAACATTTGAATCTTTTAGTTGCATAAACTTAATAAAAGCTTCTTTTG
Organism: Planiliza haematocheilus; assembly: GCA_005024645.1. NCBI lineage: Eukaryota > Metazoa > Chordata > Actinopteri > Mugiliformes > Mugilidae > Planiliza > Planiliza haematocheilus. Next base: position 30,449 of record SRSE01000392.1, on the reverse strand, counting down.
TTTCAACCTGTTAGGACACGGTTAGAAACGTGCTGACATAAAGCTCCTATGTCCACGCTACCTCCAACAACTGACTCATGTCCTCCACTGCTCCAATGGGGGGGGGGGGGGGGGGGGGGGGGCGTAAATATGTGAAATTAGTGATGTAGAATATACACAATGTACATGCGTCTGTGAAAGCAGGCATGACTGAGCAGCCTCTCATCGTCTCTGCTTCACATGAACCAACTGCCCTGGATTCATTTCTCTGTTTCAGTCACGTTTCACTTCTTTCACTTTCACACTTTTACTCTCTTCTTGCAGAGTAAACTGTCCCCTGTCTCTCTGTCTCTGATGGGAAATAGAAAGAAGGAGCTCAAAGCCGGGTATGTACGACCAGACTGGTGCTGTCGATGTAAAGCTGTGCTGACATCGTCTCTGTGAGCTGTGGGACGTCCACACTCAGCCATAAGGCCCAATGCATGCTGGGACATGTACAGAGCCAGGGCACTTCTGGTTTGACCGTGGCTCTGCTGCATTTTACTCAACTATAAAAAAAGAATCAGCCTCATTGAGTCTCATTGAACCGAACATTCATCCACACGTATAGAGCGTTTTTAACTTTAATATTTTGTACACTCACAGTCGCTCTGTGAATGATTTTGTAGATCTGTATGTGGCGTGAGGAATAATCATCACCGTGGGGACAGCAGACCTTTAGGACATGGAGCCGTTTTTAAGAACTCTGCAGCGTTTGCATCGTCTGCTGTGGACTCTGATCACTGAACATGACGGCGCACATGTCAGGCGTTCCTGAGCAAACACTCAGTAAAACGGGTTTAATGCACGACATCACAAACAGAGGAACGTCACGCTCTCACACACGGAGACACCAACACTGATCCAGATGACTACAACTACAACAGGTTCAGGGTAGAGGCAGGAAATGGAAGGAAGAAGATGTCAGCCGTAAACTACGCTGTGTTTGTGTCTCATGTAGACGCAGGGCTCGGTGACTAACGCACGCTACGGCCAGGGAGCAGTCAGGCGTCAGCTCCACTCACCCTGATGAGACGTCATGAGGCTCAGAGAGGAGGACGGGTAAAGGCTTCATGTGGTTCTGATCCACTACAGCTCCTTACAGTGCTCGTCTGTCTCTCTGTCCAATCAGATGGTTTGGGGGCGGGGCTTAAAGGACAGACACATGGTTCTAAATGTCTCTGCAGATTTTTTTTTTTCTCTGTACTGGTTGAAACATGCCTCATAATCAAAGTTTTGCACCGTCCACCTCACAGTCTGTCACGTCTCCATCCTCAGAGGGAATCACTCAGACGCACAGAGCCTCGTCTGACTCTCATGATTTATTCCAGACCGTGGTTTTTATCTTGAAGGAAACTAAAGTTGAGGAGCTTAGCTACTTCCACCGTGTCACTGCATCAGTTCACTGAGCTCACACTGTTAGATGGACACACCTGCACTGAATACGAGAAGTAGATGGTAGAGACAATACACAGATTATTATTATTATCATTATCATCATTCATCTTCATGTAACAGCTGGAACAAGATAAGATAAATGATTTTTAATTAAAGTTTTACTTGGAGCCAGGTTTACACATATAAATAATAATAATTAAATGCATAACTGATGTGGAAACTGATTAATAACTGATTACAAACAGACATACTGGGAGAGTCTCTGATCTCCAGTCTGTACATTTAAAAACAGAAAAGATGTGATTGTTTTTTTAACCTTAAAACTACATCATTTCAAAAATGAGTGCATAATAATAACAAAAATATATATACTAATTATGTTCATCTACTTTTCTGAATATTAATATAATAAAATACAGAATAAATGACCCACTTACGTATCTGCCTTTAAATGAGTTTTTGTCTTTAGATCTGAACCGTGAGACGATCCGTCCCTCACTCTGAGCACTCACTGCTTCCCCATCCATCTCCATCCACTAATACCAGTTCAGATGCTCATTTTGCTCGCAGACATTCAAACTTTTAATAACGGCGAGCGGTGGATTTAGTGTCTGTCACTGGCAGCAGTAAATGTTTAATCTGAGCAGCAGTGAGGAGGCTTAGAGCGGAGAGAGCGCAGAGCGGCCGGCCTCCTCCTTTCTCTAATCAGCTGTGTTGACCTCGCTTCAGTTCAGTCACACTGACAAACCCCATTAACGCACACATCAACACACACACACACACAACGCAATGAGACGCACAAACAACGAGACACAAACCTGCAGAGCTCAGACACACACGCTCTGATCAGAGACGTAACGCTGGAGTCAGCAGAACCAGGAGGAGCGGGGGGGTGACTCACTCAGACAAATACCACCGGAGCAACACACACTGGAGGAGGGCTGGTATTTAAAGAGGTCCTGGATGATCAGCGTGACCCCCTGACCAAACGTGAGAGTGTGTGTGTGTGTGTGTGTAATTTACAGGCACGCATGAGATTCCTGCAGGCAGGTGCATGAAAGATGCAGCTCCTACTGTTGAGATATGATGATGGTGACTCTGAGGGAGTCCTGTGGTCGTGTCGGTGGTCATAATGTTGTGGCTTATATAACTCATATATTTGTGTCAAATGCTGCAAAAAGTCCTTCCGCTTCCAGATCATCTAAAGTTCATGTCAGATTATTTTTATCTCATCGTTGTTTATTCCGTCTGTGTTTTAAAGTGATTATAATCTGAGTAGACTCCCTGTAAACACACAATAGAAGCCGGGGAGAGACTCTACATTTGGACTGAACCTGCAGCCGAGCTGGCAGCTTCCCTGCTTCCAGCCTCAGAGTCAGAGAGACACGTTCACTCCTGTGCCATCTGTAAAAAGGCTCTAATTAGCTGCAGTAACTGATACCAGCGTGGGCGTGCAGACAAAGGGAGATTATGTCAAGATATTTCCAGCTCAGCCACCGAGGAGTTCCATAGCAGAGCATTTTTCAGGTGTCTGTAAAGTCAGCAGTCGTCGAGGGAGAGAATATCCAGGTTTACAGTCTCATATATATTCATATCTGCTCTGAACAAAGAGAACACGGAGCAGCAGATAAACACGTTTGCAGAACGGAGACACCAGAGCCTTCGGTCCAGATCTGCTGCAGCTCTGATCCAGGTCCTGCAGAGGAGGTCCAGTTAAAGCTGCTGTCTGTATCCTGCTCCCACGCGACCACTCAGCGTGCATGTGAAACTTTATCCCACCTCACTGTCTCAGGATGAAAGCGTGGTCAGATCTTTGTCTAATCTCCAACTCTGTCCACAAACCAGAGGCAAACCAGGACAACATGAGCAGCACACTAAACCCTGAGCGTGTGAATGTGCAGCGTATCGATAAAAAAGCATTTATTTATTTATTATAGTTTAGGATGTGATCAGAGTTCAAACTCTCCGTCTGAAGCCAGTCTTCCTCTGGATTCAGTTGCAGCTAAAGTGTTAAATGGTGTCCTGACAGTTTTCCTCAGTGTGACGTGGTTTCTGGTTGAGCCTTGTGACCAGACTCTGCACTAATACACTAAACAGAGGCTCCAGTTCAACGCGTCTCCATCGTCACACAGCTTTACGTTTCTTTGCTGACGTCCCCCGTGGCTCCTCTCCTCCGTCACCATCACGTCTGTAGCTCAAAGCCTCAGACGTCTGAAGAGGCTCGCTGAAGGCCACTTGGTATTAACGTGAAAACTTGAGCGGAGCAGCGCAGAGTGATTGTTGAAGTATCAGAGAGTGGCTTTATCTCATGTCCTCTCCACTCTTTTAATTGTGTGAAGACCGTCACAGCTGTGTTTAGGATGTCACTGAGCTGATTGCCGCGTTGACTAATGACACATCATCTGTGATCCCAGACAGCTCTCGACTAATCAGAGGCAGAAAGGCGGCGTGCAGAACATAAAGGAGCAGCGCTGGGCTATAAAAAGCTCGATGCGAGCTCCCGCTGGCTCCGTGCGACTCCCATCACAAACATCAAATGACTGATAAACAAACAGGTACACGCATGGGAAAAAAAAATGACTTCTGCAAATATTTACTGCAGGACCCGTTTCACCACAGCTGAATACTGATGCAGGGCTGGGTTTAAACTCAAGCTATCACACGTAGCAGGAAGATGGAAAGATTGAAGGGAAGCAGCAGCTCAGAGCTGCAGAATGATGCTGATGCTGCAGCAGAGAGGCGGCACCGCTCCAACCAGCTGCAGACACAAAGTCTTACAGGTTTATTTTATTCATTCATGGAGCATCTTAGAGTCTTTCAGCTGATTAGTTTTGTCACGATTCTGGTTAAGTTAGACCCAAATGTAAGACACTTGATGGAGGGACGAGCATGCAGTAATATGACTTTAATAAAAAGTCAAAAACCAGATTAAAACACACACATGCAAAATAAGAGACAAGAGAAATCAGAGCGGAACAAACAGAGCTAAGACAACTGGGCAGAGGACAAAAGGAAAGGTGGGACTATTTAAATACACACTCACACACACAAGGACTGATGGAATAACGAGAGACAGGTGAGACTAATGAGAGAGGAGACACAAGGAGAAAACAATCCAACAATCAAAGAGGAGGGAAACACGGGAAGTAGAACAAGAGAAGAAACAAAGAGGATGACAGTTTTAGTTTTTTTTAAGTCCTGGGACATTAGAGCAGCAGCCGTCCCGATCAACAGTGAAACTGACTCCCGTACCACGGGACTCGAGAACACCATGACCCGTGGGAGTCCCAGAAAATTGTCATCCTCTAATTTCATCCACGTCCTGCGACCCCCCTGCAATGGCTCTGCGCCCCCCCAGGTGTCACGCCCCCCACTTTGGGAACCACTATTGTAGACTGAACATGATGACTGAGGTTCCAGCGTAACTGTTTAACATGATAAATAAAAAGGATCCCATCAGATGAACGTGTCTGCACGCTGGTGTGAGATGCATGAATCCATCTTGGTTCATCTTGTTCCTCTACCTCCATGTTTCTGTCCCTCATCTGATGTTTACTCCACGTGGAGCAGACGTGACCAGAGAGGACGGATTTGACATCATGCAGGAAACAGATCTCTATGTGATCAGTGGTTTGTTGCAGAAAGGACATCAGGAGGACGGAGAAGTCGATCTGAAAGTCTGGACAACAACAATAACTCCCTGTCATTCACGTTAATGCACACTACTGCAGCTTATTAATCCTTCCTATGGACAGAACATAGCTTTATTCTGTCTCTATGTCTTGTGCATCCGTTCATATGCTAATTCAGGACATTTTTGCTGATGCTGTTTTTTTCTTTATTACTCAAAGTGTTCAGGAGCGTCTCAGTTTGTTGTAGCGTAGTTTTTGGAGATCCTAAAGTGTGTGAAACGCCTCAGTGCTGCAGAGGATTGTACTTTTTAAATGTGCTGACTGTGTGAACGTGTGACTGAGCGTGTGTGTGTGTGTGTGTGTTTGTATGCGTTGCAGAAGGCCAGAGGAAGAGGCAGCCAGTGGCAGTGTCAGGAAGCATCTCATCAGGGAAGAGAGAGAGGGAGAAAAACAGATGAGAGGAGATGAATGATGCAGCTCAGGGGTGGAGAGCGAGGCCTCCTCTTCATCTGCTTCCTTAGCTTACATGCTAACGCTACAGTAACCTACTTTCATTATTTGCTCTAGGAAAAGACTAAAGTGCAGAGTCCCCTCATTTAAATCTTGTTTTTGCACATGTTCTGCTGCGTTCTGGATAGAAAATGTTTGACATGGTGGAGGCCTGTGTTTTGTTCTCTGATGAAGAACGGGAACATCAGGCTCAGCTTCTCACGCTGAGCTTCAGTTTTACCGAAGCAGAACTCAGCAGAGCTCTGTCTGTGTGTAGCTGTAGTTTGTGTGCACGTCCTGCTCCACCATGGCCTGACCAATCTGCTCAACTCCTTCAACTTTCAACAAAACTTTGTGGAAACAGGCGTTAGCCAGAGGGATGGAGGAAGAGGAGGAGGAGGAGGAGGAAGAAAGGGCCTGAGCTCCTAGAAGAACAACAGAGATGAAAGGATGAGACAACAAAAAATTGGAGAAATAGGCAACAACGCTTTGAGGTGGAGGAGGGAGGAGGCAGAGAACAGAGATGATAACGTTGAGAACGTGAGGTTACCGTGAGCGGGACACGGGATGAAGGAGGCGCAGACAGGAAGGAGGTGCTGGAGAAAAGAGACGACAGAGAGACACTTTCATTATTCATTCTCTGCCGGTTATCTCACTGTCCGTCCACCTCTGCCTCAGATCTGCTCATACTCTGTTTATCTAATTATTCCAGGCTTGTGCAATACTTTCATTTTTTTATTCTTTATTTTATTACTAACTGGAAATAAGATGTAAACCCAGTTATTGTTGGAGGTCAGCTGCAGACCTCTCTCACACAGACACAAGAATTAGAACCCAGAACCTTCTGGCTGTAAGGCATCAGTACTAAACACCACGCCACTGAGCCGCCCTTTTTTATTTTTTTTATTTTTTAATTTATATTAGTATTATTTAGTATTTTTACAAATGTTTAATTTTTATTTTATTTTATTCATTTTTATTTATATTAATTTATATTAACATTATTCTGTATTTTTACATTTTTTTATTTTGTATTTTATTTGTTTTATTTTATTTATATTAATTTATATTAATACTATTTAGTATTTTTATTTATGTTTTATTTTCTTTCTTTTTATGTCTTTTAATTTATATTAATATTATTTAGTATTTTTACAATTTAAAAAAAATATATAAATAAAAACAGGTCTACGCTGTAACAGCCTCTCTGGTCCACTGCAGACTCATCCTCATACATCATATAAGTCTAGATGTTCCTGTCAGAGTCACATTAGTGGAATCTAAAGGTGTTTATCTGAATGAGGGATGTGCTGCAGACAATAACTGATGTTTAACTCTGCTAAAACACACACACACACACAGAGCAGATGCATCCTGGTACATGTAGTCTCCTGGCCAATACTAAACTTAATTTCCTGAGTGAATCCAGATGAAGGGAGGCAGGTCAGAGGAGGAGTGGGTGCATAAAGCTCTGAAAGTGTAAATATGACGCTGCTGAGAATCAATGTATAGACTGATCCATTAGTTTAGAGCTGTAGTGTCTGAACTAATCCGTCCGTTTAGATCTGAGTGTCACTGGTGAATTATTTCCAGTTCCATATAAATGCCTGAATATAAATGTCCAATCAGAGCCGAGCATAAATTCAAACGTCCTCCTCTGCAGCTTTCCTCTGATATCTTATTACCTGACTCCCCGTCAAGGTCCCGCCTGATATGCAGAGCCCCCCAAACGGCACGTCAGTGGAAAATCAGAGTCTGAATGTGAATTATTTTCCTGTTAAGTTTTTGATTTGTTTTTCTTCTTCAGGTTGCCAGATTTGCATCTTTATGGGTTTAAGGGCGACGACTGAAAGTCATTACTCCCTGGATGACAGGGAAGCAGCTCCCACTCCAGAGGGGCTTTATGTAAGTTTAATAATTTCACACGGTGAGAGTGTGTCCTCGTTGTCTGGCTTTAATCCACCTCAATCAGTTTCTGTCTTCATCCGTCTGCGCCTCCTTTTCTTTCCTCGCTTTGTCTCCTTCTCTTTCTCTGTGTCATCCTTGTTTTCTTCTTCTGTCAGTCCTGCTGTCAACGTGATCAACTTCCTGATGTGCTACATGTGTGTGTGCGTGCATGCATGTGTGTGTGTGTGTGTGTGTGTGTGTGTGTGTGTGCGTGTGTGTGTGGGTGTGCACGTCTAAACAGACTATAAAGAGTCACATTTTAAATTCAAACCCAGGGGGAATCTATGTCCTTCTACCAAAAAGCTGAAATTCACGTAAACAGCCAAATAGACCCGTGTGGATACACACCTTCTGAGCACACACACACACACACACACACACACACACGTTCCATCTTAAACACACACAAACTCCCTGGAGATAAATCCGCTCAGCAGACAACTTTCACTGTCACTAAAAAGCAGATGAAGGTGATAAAATGGCCGACATTACCACCTGTCAGTCTCCGTCTCCTCCTCCCTCTTTCTTTTTCACACTCACACGCAACAACATGAACTAAACACACACACACACACACACACACACACTGACTGTGTTAGGATTGACATCCCTGTGTTGATCACACTTCCAGAGCATGGTAGACTCTGGCTGCCGACACGAAATAAAAACTAATCCTTTCTGCTCCAGTAGGTGACAGTTATGTTATTATGAACCATTATGGAGCATGAAAACATGGAGCTGCAGCAGAAAGGAAAGGAGCAACAGCTGACCTCAGGTCTGTGAGCGATGAGAGGGGAGGGAACCAGATGTCAGCGGGGTGAAGTAACATCCACACCAATGAATGAAGTTTCCCAGCAGAACACTGAACTGGAGCAAGATGCTTTAAATGTTTTTCACTGCTCCTGTCAGTGGTCATAATGTTGTGGCTGATTGGTAAGTTACTCTCTGGTTGGACGGCTGAGAACAAGAATCTCATTTTGAGAAGATCCTCCAACTCTCGACTCTAAAGCCAATCAGAGAGCAGCATCCGTGTTTGGATCAAATGCTAATGGAGATGCTAACAGCTAGCATGTGGTTGAGAAGTCCTGCACCTGCCTACACAGGTGAGTCTAACCTCTCCTCACCTGTTAGGCTCAGTTCTCAAACCCCGCCCTCTTTCTTCTTCTTTACAATCCCATTGCAGGAACCATGGGGACACAGAGACGAAGCTTCCAGAGACATGTCTCCACCCTGAATGTGACTCCCTGGGTTCCTCCATCGTCTCTACGTCTTCCTTCATCCCATCCCCCCGCAGTTAAGACGCTTCCTTCACTGGACAGGACAGAGACAGAGGATCCTCCAGATCAGATGTGTCTTTGGTTTTTAAATCCTCATGATCTCCTCTGGAGGTTTCACCTCAGGTTCCTTTATTTTTTCCCGTCTGAACACAAACATCTTCCCTCCAGAGTAATTTCATGGCTTTAGAGTGCAGCCCGCCACTCACCGCCGTCTCGTCTCCACCCCTCTCAGACTATTGTGCTCAGATTCTCCAGCCCTCCGTAAACTCGAACTATGCAAGATTAATTCGGGCCGAAGCGCGTTCATGTTTTATTCAGCGCCGCGTTTCTTTTTCCACACAATACTTCAAGTGTGATAAATGGTGTTTCAGGTGCCGCGGAAACGGGAGGAGAGGAAGGACGATGGCATTCTCTCTAATTTTAGAAAACCTATAAATGTTGTGGTGACGGTGGAGATGAGGCTCTCAGGGTGAGGACGATTTTTGGGCCGTTCATCTGGTGAATTGTTTAATTTCAGCTTCGACATTTAAATAAATACTATTTTCTGCTCCACTTCCTGTTCCGTCTTTGCAGCGGAAGCTTTTTTGTGCTGCTGGTATTTATAAAGCTGTATGAGCGCACACTGACACCGCTAAGCGTTCACACTGATGCTGAGTCGGCTCCTTCCTACGAGCAGGAACGGACCAGAGCTTGGTTTTTACTTCCTACCTGGAGCCACAGGAGAACCACACAAGAGTCTGAACACGCTGTGGTGTGAAATAAAATGACTGCAGAATACTTCTCTATTTACCCTGCCTGACAAAACAACAAGACGTCTTTATAGATTTTTAGATTTTCAGCTTTTAACTTTATTTTTATTTTTTTTAGAACAATGTCAGCAAGAGCTCCTGAAAAATAGATGCAGGACAGTTCATAAATAAGTAACAGGTCCTCCTCTGCAGTAGGAGTGTTTTAACTGTTGGTTAGTGATTCTGAAACGACAGAGCGTCTCAGTGTGAACGGGCGGGACATGTCTTCCTCTGAAACCAGGACTCACAGGAAGAGACGCCAAGGAAACACCGTCCACTGTTTTGGTTCGATAGCGGCTCAGGTGACATCAAATAGTCCACTACTGATATTAATGTGAGGCCTCAGTGGGAATAACATGTTCAAACAACATTAGAATAGATCCTACGTGCTAACATCCATGTATATGTATGAGACTAAAAGAGCAGCAGGTTTCCAGAGGGCCAGCGCTCAAACACTCGGTGACATTTGCGGCCGCAGGAAAAGAAAACAGCTCAGAGCTCATCCTCCAGAGCAGCCTCCTTCATCTCCTCCTCCTCTGGGGTCCCAATCCAAACAAGATCACCTTCAGACTCCTCTGTGTTATGATAGCGCAGCACAACGTCCACACTGCTGCTGCTGCTGCAAATATCATCAGACCTTCCAGGGTCTCACTCCATCATTTCTGCACACGAGGCAGCAGCTCGGTTCTCACAGAGAGTGCTTTGCTGAACAGGAAAGTCACAGAATAAACTCTGGTTTTCATGTGTGAGCTCTGTCCTGTGGAAGCTGCAAACAAATCTGCGGGCGTTAAAAATAGCAGCCGAGCACGTTTTAACTGTCCAGTGCTGGACTGCAGTCCCGTGTGTGATGTCCCATTAAGAGCGAATAGCAGCCAATCACTGCCCGAGTGTCTGATCTGAACCTTTAGACCCTGCAGACTAGTCAAAGTCTACGGAGACTTTTAATTCATCACAGGTCTCTGCACACCCACTGGACTTGCACATGAAGTTTGCAGAAGCTTCTTAGCACCATTAGCTGGACCCTCAAGAGGAACTCATGGGAAAAGAAAAGACCAGACATCAACGCACTGAAGTTTGTTGGTTGACCAGAGGGATGAGAAGCAGAAGCAGAGATGGAAGACGATCTTTAGACCCGGAGGAACCCAGAAAGCATGACTCATGGTGGAGGGAAAGATCTGAGGAAGCTCTGGCTCCTTGTCCCCCGGTTCCTTTAATGAACGAGGGAGGAAATAATGGGGGAGGCTGAGGGGAGCTGGGGGGGAGTGTTGTCCGTTAGTACTGTGAGCCCTGCAGCAGCGCTTTCTGTCGTTGTCTTGCCTGCTCATGCCACATTAAAGTGCATCACAACAGTCACGACTAGAAGATATAAAAGCAGAGACGACCTTCTCTGAGTGTGCAGAGGAGAAGAACGGCCACATGACTGCATGCACACACACACACACACACACACACACACACTCGTCATGAGATGAGCTCGTCGTGTGCCTTTTATTTATCCTTATTTGAGATCATCACTTGTGACCTACTTGGAGTGAAACTCAGGCTCCTGCCGTGATACGCAGCTAAAAATAACTCTGATGAAAACACAGACACTCACACTGCTACTGTATGCTCACACACGTGTGCACACACACACACACACAAACACACACTGCTGACCACAGTGATTCCCTGAGCACACACACACACACACACACACACACACACACACACACACACATTGCACAGGGACATACGGCCTCTATTAATACACAGCTCCAGCACATATAGACGCAGACGTACACAGGGACACATGCAGAGAGACGCAACACGCTCTCGTTGTTCTGTCAACCTTTGTTTGTCTCTCCTTCTCCTCATCTGTCGTTCTTCTATCTTGTCCTCCGACTGCGCATCCCTTCATCCCTGACCCTGTTATCTTCTGGAGCATCTCAAAGAGGAGGAGGAGGAGGAGGAGGAGGAGAATACATCTTCTCCTCTTCCCTCCACTGCTCTTTCTTTCTTTCTATCTTTCTATCTTTTGCCAAAACACAAAGCGTTTGCAGGATTCCATCCGTGTATCATGGAGCTACACATGTGCTTTAATTCCACATGCACACGAATGCTCAACACACACAAGAAGCAGCAGTGACAAGCATATCAATGCATGACTCTGAACTGTATCGTCTCCTCCAGTCACTGAGCTGTGGGGGGGGGGGGGCACCTACATGTTCACGGACAGATGAAGATGAAAGCTGCAAAAAGGAGAGCGCTCCAAAATATTAAGAGCAGCCTCTGCGTTACTGACTTTCCTCCTCTGCCCTCTTTCTTCTTCTTCTTCTTCACTCTGTGTCTTTGCTCTCGTTCTGCTGCGGTGTCATTAACGTACGCATGAGGAGGAGGAGGAGGAGGAGGAGGAGGAGGGGAAAAAAGAAAGAGGTTGACTTGCAGCAAAGCAGAAACATGGAGGGAAGTGGAAATGGAGGAAGCATGTTACCCAGAGAGCATTCACCACGCTGTGCTTTTACATCACTAATAATCTGGTCTGCGTGTAAACTCTGGGTTTCTTCCTGAGTGTGTTTGCTCTAACGTGGGGAAACAGAGACGGGCGCAGGAAACATGGAGGTGAACATGTGTTAGTAAAGATGAAACCAGAGGAGCAGCAGCTTGGGGACAGGTAGGGCAGGTAAAGCTCAGGGTCCCGGGACGGTAGGAGAGTAGGAGAGTAGGCTGCCTCTTAGTATTCAGGAGGAGACCTCAGTAAGGGACACAACACAACACAGCACAATGAACCCTGTCACATGTCATGAGCAGATAACATCAGACTTTATTTATCGTCGTGTTGGAATGAAGGTGTTCCAGCTGCAGGGAGCAACAGCACAAAATACAAAACTAGAATAAGAGAGAAACTATATCAAAGTAAACATGTTAAGGTACATTTCCATATTGCATCAGGTTCAATCAGGTCATAGAGCAGCGTGTCCAGCTGTTGTTGAAGTTTAGAGCTCAGCTATGAGGTTGAGAACGTGAATGAACGTTTCCCCTACAGGCTCTAGAAGCTCCTCAAACACAGAAGCCATGAGATCTGCATCGTTTGAAACCATCTTAAGGGCTAATTATGCTTCTCCGACGGCGTACAGCGTGATGACGCAGACGGATTGACGCATAGGCGAATCCTTTCGAAGTTCTCCGACGGCTGGTGAACGTTGCAAAGCAATTCATCGCCAGAACAATAGTACAATAATAGTAATAATATAATATCTATCCACGAGTTGCGTGCCATTTGGCCATCTTTGTAATTTTGTAAAGTAGAGCTCACTTCCTCTGCGACACGTTCCTCAATGTTGTCCATTTCGTCGTTTGTTCTTCAATGAAAATGCCGGTGTTGTTGTTGTGTTGAGGGAATACTACCGGCAACATGAAA